>JARVJO010000061.1:12107698-12132378 GCA_031762555.1 Cynodonichthys magdalenae | reverse complement strand
ATATATATATATATATATATATATATATATATATATAGATATATAGATAGATATAGATATAGATATATAGATAGAGTGTATATTTTGTGTACATTTTGTTTGCTTGTGTAATCTTTTGTGAAATCAACATTTTACTCATGTTTTGTATAAAGAAACGCATCATCCATAAATTCAGCAACACGCCAGCTGCCACGTGAGACGGAGATACAAATAACTAGCGGGAGTTATTTTTAGCTGGAATTACCACAGAGAATGAAAGATAACATCAGGATGCCTGAAATATTGGGCCAGCTCAATTTATTAAGCACAAATAAGATATTTTATCCTCTGCTCTATATCTGACCTTATTTTTCCCTAATGCATGCTGGCTGCGGGATCAGCAGCTCTTTTTTGTCATATTGTGTTTTCTGGCTTTATAGTTCTAAATCATACAGCAGGGAGAAAATCTGGTGATATATACTGTATATATGACTGTTTTTTTTTAGAATAATGTAAAAAACTATTAGAATGTAGACTTTTAAACTGGCTTTTTTTCCCTAATGATCTAAAATTAAAAGTTTGGAGGATGTTTGAGATTGACTAAACAGAAATGATAACGTAATATCCTCAAACGCTGAACTCACACCTCCCACACAAGATTCATTACCACTCCTTGCCAGAGCAGTGCGTTTCATCTACTACTCTTCCTCGATGTGCTTCCACACCTTTACAGTTGCTTCATTTGTCCCCCAGAAAGGAGCAGAAGCTCCATCTACTGCTCAGTGAAGAAGAGCAGAGTGTGTTTTCAGCCCTCACCAGACTCAGCCAGGATCACACACTCATCTCATTTACGTAACGCTTCTCGTCTTGGATTAACCTCTTCAGCCCCAAGGGGTTTTCCTAAAGTTTGTGCTCTAAAGAACATGTTGAAATGTAATTAAGTTTATCTCTGCATTTACAAACTCTACTTTAATAATATTGGTATAAAATAAAGCTAACACATGAAAGATTTAATAAGAAGTGTAAATATTACAGCAACTGTTATTGGTTAATCACAAAAACTAATTGAGATTGTGACTTTTTTCCCAATACTGATGTTTTCTGTTTTTTTAATAGACAGTATATATAACCCTTTAAAAAAATAAGGAATAAGGTTAAAAACTCTTGAAAACCATTAGTTAACATGTGAAAATTATATGTGCAAAGTTTCATGCTGCTAAAATATGTAAACTAGAGCAAAGTTACAGATGTTTTAGTTTCATCATTCTGCACAGGATGGGCCATGTTGGCACCATCAAATGTTAAGAAACCTTAGGTTTTTAATTGCAAAAATTTATTTTTTCTTACATACCTGAAAAGACTTGTTTTTGAATGTTAGTGGAGCAGATTTACTCAGAATCAAGTAAAAAAAAAAACTTTCACAAAGACTTTACAACATATTTTGGTATTTAATTGACTTTTAATTAAAGGATCAAAACATGTTTATTGATATGCTCTAATGTATTTACAGACTTGCATTGACACCCTTTTGTCTAAACTGCACTTTGTTTGAACGGCTTGTGGTTTTAACTGTTTTAGGATGAAATGTTTTTATGAGCTTTTTTTTGAGGTAAAAGGTAGGCCTGTCTCACAGCACTGATTTTTTTTTAAGGTTGGAGTCGCAGCTGATCTCAGATATTCAAACCATCTTGCAAATGCTGCAGAGACAGCCGACTCTCGGACCCCCTGCCTACAGCACTGTGACTGCCAGTCCAGACTATCAAAGACCTGCTGCGAAGGTTCAGCCAGTTGCTTTGACTGCAAGCCATCTTTTCAGCCATGCCAGCACTCAAGTATGCCGTTTTTATTACAAGACAGATGTTTTTATACAAAAAATTACATTATTTTTCTCCTACTTACTGAATGTATACACCTGCTTTTTTCTTTATGTATCTTCTCAGGGTCCCAGCCATAAACTGGAGAGCGCCTTTCAAGAATCCAAAGACTCTGTTCACAGCTTGGTCATTGTGAATGCGCCTGTCGAAGACAGCCTGGAAGCAGCCGTTTTTAAACAGAGACATGCAGACAAGCATAAGCAGCAACAACAGATCACAGTACACCAACAGTCAGCACTGATTCCTCCTCCAGCTGAAACCTCTTCTGCCTCCTGCTCCTCTACGTCGCCTTCTGACCCCAGCCACAGCATCGAGCGACACCACAGACTCGTCTCAGATCCAAACTTTCCAAGGCCATAAACCTTTTCAGGAGCAGCACATTCTAATACTGGGGTTACAATGCTGTAATTACTATGTAGCACTTTTGTTTGTTTTAATCAGCATGCTGGCACAGCCATCTGTCTTGTTAACTCACAGTGGCTATGTTATGGAAATAAGATTTTCAATTTAACGTGCATGTGGATGAAACATAGTTTCTTTTTTGCATTTAAGAAGAAGGAAATGGGAAACGGTTCTCAGCGGATGTCAGTTTAAAAACTAAGCTGGAACAAATCCGTAACCATGACTCATTTTCATTTCACAAATGTACAGGAGGATGATTAGCTATTTTCCTCTGAACCTCTTCAGCCCAGTGGAACCCCTGTATGTGAACAGCACTTGTTCCACCACAGATTTTACTTAAATTCAGGGATGCTTTTGATAACACTGAATCGTCTTAGAAACCTAACCAACTTTCTGTTTCAGCAAAGCTCTGCACTCTTACGAGCTTCTTTCTGTGACTGTTCTAACGTTTAATGTCCTCACTCCTCGCACATACTGTTGGTTACAAAGTCTGAACACATCACCTACTGCATTGAAATCTGTTTTCCTCATCCAATAGGTCTCCAGTAACATCTGTACTCACCAGACCAGAACAAAAAGGTTACATTGACAGTGGTATAGATTTGTCTCATCCAAACATCTCTGAACAAGAACAGACTGATCTACCTCACATAAGACAAGTCCAGACCAGTACCTGGGACATCTGTGCATCACATCAGTCATTTGCTTCTTGCATTAGTTACCCACTAACACACATGGATTACCATGAGTTGCAAGTGACTCTAGCCAGCTGATCCTCAATAGTCCAATTAAAAAATGTGGAAAAGATGAGTGTCCACATTCACGCCAAAAATACAGTCTAACTGCCAGAACTGACTTGTGTTTTTTTAATCACTTTTTGATCTGACAAATGGAGACAATAAGGGTAGAGCCAGCACCACACAGACACATAATCTTCAGTAAAGGGATAATTCGAATAGTTTGAAATAATGCTCTATGGAATTAATGGTCAGTGTCTTACCTGCAGTAGAAGGCACTTGGTGCGTAATCAGTTTGGAATGTCAGAGGTTTTCTCAAGGGAGACACGTTAATGGCTAGTCTGAGTGGGATCAGCTCCAAAGTGGATTGCAGACATCTTGACTCCAATTTCTGAATGATTTATTAGAACTCTATTTTTCTCATAACCTTTACTTTTTAGTCACATTTGCATGAGGCAATTATTTACATAGACATCTATGAGTGGATTGCTAAGTTACCACTAATGTGAAGCTTATGTTGCAAAACACATTTAGTATAGATTCAAGGGCAATACAGTGCAAAAACTTAAACCTTACCTGGTACTCTGCAAAAATTGTCCATTTAACCAAGTCTTACAATCTTATATGTAGCCCAGAAGCATTTTTGATCTAATTTACAGACTGATATACTAAGCAAGAGCAGAATGTGTTAGATTATTAGTCTCGTTAGCCTGGAAATGTCTCTTGTTTCAAGAAGTCTTACCAAGTGTAATTGTTTAATTCCATTGGCTGAATGAATGAATGAATGAATGAATGAATGATACTTTATTGATCCCATGAATGGAAATTACAGTTCAGAACAACCCGTTCAAATTTTGAAAACAAGTGTCCCGGGTCCAGCAGCCATAAGAGGTGCTACCCATTTCAATTTGAGTCTGAGTTTTCTCAAATTTCTCAAATTAAGTGAAATAACCTGTCAGTGGAAAAAGACAGTTGCACTTGGTAAGACTTTTTGAGATAAGGAAAATTTCCTGTCTTACAAGATTAATATTCTAACATTCTGGTTCTTGCTTAATGTATCAGTAACAACAAATTCAAAAATACTTTTTGGCTGGATATAAGATTGAAATATTTGGTTACATTGACAATTTTTGTAGTGTAGCAAATTGCAGATGGACTCCGTCTTCAGCATAACTATTCATGTAGCTAACAATAAGCTTGTCTTTCTTGAGAACGTCTGCCTGTAATCCCTAACTAATGTGTTTTGTTTTACTGCATGTAAGATATTCATTTCTGATGACAACTTAACAGGACACCACTTTAAATAAACCAGTAGTTTTTGAAGGAATGCCTATTGCCTCCAAGCCAAAGTTTTAAACATTGATCTTTGATTATCAGAATATGTGTTGCAGGCGACTCTCAGCTACCACCACACCACATTTTAGGTCAATATCTTTAAAAATGATCTGAGTAATAGCCAAGTCTGTGTTTGGGGCAGAGGAAAAGCTCACATATCTGCTGCTGGACATAATGTTAGCCACCACATTACTTATAGTTGCTCCTTTTAGAGCAGTGGTCCCAGAAAGCCACAGACTTGGTCATTTTTAAATGTTAAAGATTTTGACTCGTTTCCAACATTTTCGAGCCTGTATGAGAAAAGAAAATGTCAGAATGTAATTCATGTGTCCTGCAGCTACTGCAGAACTCACTGTTAATGTGCATCTTTTGTTTTGAAACACAACACAAGCAAGAGGAAAAAAAAATGTAAGCTTCCACTAAAGATTATATGTTCTGAATGGTGACAGCCCATTAATCTTTTCAAGTCAAGCTGGCAGCTAGGGAGCGCAGATGTTTGTTCAGACAGTTGACCCTATGCAGCCTGAGACTTTGAAACAAGGGTGTGAGCTAAAGCAAAGCCTGGCACTGCTTTGTGTACCTGAAAGTAGGAGGTGGTGACTTTGTTGCAGCAAGGAGAAAAAAAAAAAACGATGATGCAGCTATTCTTTTTCCCCAGTTTCTAAAATTGTTGCATATAGCACCTGACACCGAGGCTGTGACAAGGCTGTGGAAATGCATACTGTGAATTTCCTCTCCTGGGATGGAGGGTACTGCATGATCCTGTCCACACACACACACACACACACTCAGCCGTCACTGCTGAACCAGGTCATTAAAGTTATCGCCTGTTTCGAGCCTAAAGCTTGTGTGGGTTACATTTTTAAAAAAACTATTTTCAGCAACTATTAGTACAGTACATTGTTTCCAGTGTTTGAGAATTGTTTTCGTATCCTTAGCTGAATGCCTGTTCTTCTCTGAAGTGTGACTCAGGGGTTTTGGAGAAATGCGCTGTAATATTAATACAGCATCAAATATACTACAGATTTCTTTAAATAATGTGCATTAATATTCTTGCAGTCGTTGATGTGCACCTACTGTAAAATGTTAAGCTAACAGAACGCATCACACATGCTTGTTTGGGCAAAATATCATTACACGCAGATTTGAGGATTATCTGCTGTTATCCCAGCCTCGGACATGCAAGTATGATGCAGGCATTTCTACAAAGCAGTGCATGCGTCCTAATATCTATTTATAAACTGTTTTGCACTGTTTTCAGAGCCCAAAGTAGCACATTATTAAATGATGTCAATATATGTGTCTTTTTTTCTAATGTATATTAAGCCTGCATTGGGGGGGGGGGGAACTGGGCAATTCACTTAAATTTACAATATATGTGCAAAAGAAAGCCCCACTAAAGGTTTTTTGTGCCTATACAACCGATCCAAAAAACAAACTTATGTATATTTGACTAAATATAGATCAGTGAATCCTACTGTTTTCCTTTTTTGACTCTGGTCAGTGTACATTTAAGTAAGATATTAGACATTTGTAGAAAAGGATTACATCTCGTAAGATATTAATATGATTCTGATTTATTTTTTACTGAATGAATTATTTAAGAGAATCTCTAGTAAAAGACAGTAGTGATTATGCTTGTTTTGAAACTGTGAAAGCAATAAATGAAAACACAAAGTTGCAGTTGTGTCACTCCCTTTTTCTTTGTGTAGATTTGTTTGTTATAAAGAGCAGCACCTATGAATTATCCAAGATTTTTTTGCTATTCACAAATTTATTAGTAGTTGGAGGTGTTCAGATGTATATTATGTAATCCTACTTCTCAATTTCTGAAAAGAATAACTGATTGTCTGAACTGAGACATTTATGTGGAGAGACCCTATGAAGAGTTAAAAGATATAAATTAAAACTTTGATTAGATTGTCTATCAGTATGATAAAAACATGTTTTTACTAAGGGCAATAGCAGACTCAGAGATTCAGATTTAAACTTGAAGGTGTAATTGCAAAATAATATAACCACAAAAATACCTCAGCTGGACCAAAGACCTCTATTCAGTCCCTGAATATTTTGGTACCGAATCAAAACAATCCACACAATTTGTCCTTCAACTCCCAGGTCTGTCCACTCTTCAGGGGCAAGACTTCTCATTGGGAGGATCTCTGATGTCTGGTGATAAGTGTGTGTTAACACTCTGATGACCCATGAGAGGATAATTCTGGACAGAGTGCACATCAATTATTCACTGTTTAATCATGGCACATAAATACATGTAATTATGCATTTAGATTATAAAAAATAGAAACAAGAATGTGTAATGCATTTTAAAATCAGTGTTAAACAGAATAGGTTTTCCTTTAAATACATAAAAATAAACAAATCCAATGATTTGCATAGTAACTTAACATTTTGTTTGATCACAGTATAAAGATTTCAACAAACTTTTTTTTTTCGTTAAATTGGGCTAAGTCAGCTAATTTTTATGGATAAAACTCACATATGCACAGTTCGAAGGTAAAACATTTTTCTTTCCTTTTCTGTTATAGAATTTTATCATTTCAGCTGTTTAAAAATCTCATTTGTGTTCTTTTTATTTACATAATTCTTCAAAGGACAGGACTTGTATTGAAGGTAATATAGCATACATACTCTTATTTGGGCGTGCTTGTATAGTTTATACAGTACAATGTTAGTTGGGTAAAGAATACTTAAATGTAAATGTAATTGTTTGAAAAGCAGTAAATGTTGCTTTATTAAAGGGTTATCTTAACGGTGTGCAATTTATCCGTCTGCTTCCATAATCCTAACACAATCACCCATGCCAGCTTTTAAATTGCACAATTAGAAACAAGATAATTGTAGTGGACTGTGTGTATGACTTCTAAATCTAAAGAGTTTAGTCACTAGACACTGAATGAGTTTGGAAATACATAATATATAACAGTAAGTATTGTCTCCTGTTAAAAGTTAAGGCAAGTTGATGCACATATTTTGTTTTTGTAGTACTTCTATCTTGACTAAAGTCACCCCTACAATACATTTACAAATAGAAAAATAACAAATATTTTACTGATGCAAATATAAAGCACAGTATGTGCCATAAATAAAAGTCCTCCAACTGTACAGAAGCCCAATTGAAGATTTTGTGGGATAGTCCAACCACAGCTGGCTTTTGATGGAGCACACTGTGCAGTGTGCAGGAGAGAACAGAGACATTTGTACTTTCTGTGAAAACCGGGTTCCCTCAGCAGCTGCAGAAAACTGCTGCTGATGTTTTATCAGTCGGTGGTGGCCAGTGTCTTTTTTTCTGGTGTGCTTGGGAAGAAACTGCAAGAAGTGGGACAGAACAAAACTGCACAGACTGCAGGACTTGTTTGGTGGAGGGAACTGGACTCGTTAGGAATTGTAGCTGAGAAGAGAGCAACACCCAGCAAAGAGCTTTCATTCACGGACTCTTCATCCTCTTGTCTGTAGAGCTGTTATAATTCACCCCAGCTTTGAGTTAATTAATCAAGAAATCTATCTATCTATCTATCTATCTATCTATCTATCTATCTATCTATCTATCTATCTATCTATCTATCTATCTATCTATCATCTTCCCAGAGATATTCAGAGTTGGTTAAAAGCACAGTGAGCCAACAGTGCCATCTAAAGGCCAAATTAAGTTTATTTTTCTGATGAAACGAAACCAAAACCCAGTTGCGTTTTTCTTCACGTAACGAGTCCAGTGACTAAGCAGTATATAAGGGGTGCCTTTTAACTCCAGCCGCACTTCACTTTCTTTTTATCGGACAGGTGAGGGACCATGGAGCCTGGGAGCGACGAAATCCAAGAACGTCTCATTGAAAGCTTTAGATCGAGGCTGGAAAATAACATAATAGTGGAGCCGGTTCTGAACTATTTGGAGTTCATTCAGCCCGAGGAAAAAGAGCAAATTAGACAAAAATTGAGGTCGGATGGCGATATATCTGCTGCCAGTCTGCTGATTACAGTGGTTCTTAAAAGGCCCCATACTGAGGGCTGGTTCAGGGCCTTCGTTGATGGTTTAATACATGGGGGTTCGGTACTTGCTGCGAAGTATTTAGAATTAAACCCCCCGAACCCTGATGTGGAAGAAGAGAATGATTACTGTGTAAAGCTTATTCAGCTACTGGCTCCCAGTCTTGTGACCATGAAGACAGAAGAAGTGTGTACCGAATGTTTCTCTAGCGAGATTATCACTGAGGATGACAAGGAGAAAGTAAGTATAATCTACAGTCAGTGTTGTTTGAGGGGCTGTCAAAAACTGCTGAGTCATTCAGGGGCAGGGGCGCAAACAAGAGGGGCCTTGGGGAGGCAGTGGCCCTTGGATAGATGGTCTTATGTGAGTAATTAGTCTGTTAGTAAAATATCTCATGAACTACTGGACAGGTTTTACTTGATTAAACTCTCAAAAAGTAGCTTCACTATTGGATGCATGGGCACCTGAATATATGTGAAAAATAAAATAGTGCTGTCATGTTATTATTTTTATATAAAAGCAAGTAATTATTATTATTATTTATTATTTGTTTATTGTGATTTATCCAGGCAAATCCCATTGAGATCCCAGGTCTCTTTTTCAAGGGCGGCCTGGGCCAGTAATGGTCTTAATAACTTAGTTGGCCTAATGGATATTTCAATGTCCTATCATGCATTTATTTACTCAAAAATTATAGACATTTTGCCTATTCTTTTTTTACAGTAGGCCACATTTAACTCAACCCAAAAATAATAATCTATGAACTTGTAAGAAAACATGTTGCTTTTCAGCCAAAGTATGCACAGGAGACAAATTCAGATGTTAGACTTGAACATTGAATTGCAGAATATAAAGTCATACACAATGTTCAGCTGGACCAAATGCAGAATGCATTTGTTTGTCTGTTATTGTGAGGTGTGTTTTAACTCATTTTTACTCTTATAATTACAATCTGTTCTGAGATGACCCAGTATAAAAATAAATTGCTTGCACAATGATTACAAAATATTATAAGAATCTTTAGCAAAAATATGTCAATTGCATAAAAGACTCAATTTAAATCACTTGATATGTTACAAAAAAAAGCTGCTAGTTTGTCAAGTTGACCACACCTTTGAAAACTTTCTAGAGGCACCCCTGTTTAAAAAGATGGAGAACATAGATTTATCATGGTCACAATATATGTGTAAATGTAATATAAACGTGTTTTTCAAGTCTGTGTGCTATATTTTCAAGTACCACTAGATGGCAGTCAAACACTCCTCTGTGAGGAAGCTGTTGAGACAACACTTCCCTTTCATTGCATGACAAATCATCTCCCATTATTGTCTCCCAAAATCTAGATTTTAGCTGAAACAAGAAACAAAGGATCGCAGAGTGGAGCCTCCGAACTTCTGAGAAGAATTGTGAAACGCCCACCTGGATGGTACTCGACATTTCTAGAGGTTCTGCGTAAAACTGAGCACAAGCACCTGTCTGAGCTGACCGGAGGATCACCTGAGTGTAAGAAGGGTGAGTGTCTGACTGCTCGAGCTCACAGAAAGGTAATTAATATAATTATAATAATATATAATTTAGATGATATATATGATAATAAATATAACATTTTAATGCAGTTAGAACAAATGTCGTAATTCACGGTAGATCAGAATCTGTCTGATCCACAGTTTTGTTCTTATTTGCTTATTTGTTAGGATCATGTGAGAAATCGCTGAATGATGAACCTGCAGCTGAGAGTCCAGAGTCCATGGAAATCTGTTTCACCGAGGAGCCTCAGGATGATTCCACAGGTCTGACTTGGGCTCTTTCAGTATATTGGTTATTTGTTAGGGAAATCTTGATTTAATATGAATCTATTACATTTAACAAACTGATGGACATTTGCATCATTTCAAAAGTATTGTACTCTTTGTACTCATCTTAAAATAAATCTAATCATTTCAGAGTGGTTTTCACAAAAGTCCACTTCAAAGCACATGAAATATCCCTTTATAATTTCAAAATACATTTTAGAAACTCAGCAAAATTTTATTAAAAACATTAAACAATATATATGTATATTTTTACATTATGCATTGCTTTGCTTGAAGTAGAAATTAAAACTCATTCCTGTTTTCTTTCTTATCTGAAATGCAGTACAAATCCGAATCAAAGTATAACTTAAACTTTTGCCTTTTATAATTTATATAACTTGACACTTTATATGCTTCAGTGCAGAGTAAAATTATATAATTTGTCTTTGATGAATACATTTCAATTCAAATTTTTGTTGTTTTTGTTTTTCAGATCTGTATGCCAGTGCTGACATGCCAGAAAGCATGGACTCCTCAAATCCAGGTGGGACTTTGTTACTAATCTAAGGAGTATGATTTCATTCAGCCATGGTAGATTATTTGAAAATTCATAGCTCAAGTGCTTTTTAGAAAAATGTATTGGATCTCTAGTAATTTTCCAAAGACTGAATGAAACTAGTTGGAGCACTAGTATGGAACATTTCTATAACGACAATAAATAAGTTCCATGTGTGAACTGTGAAAAACCAAGGGGAGGTCGAAGAGGACAGAACATCGTGGGGCTTCAAATGAAAACCACATGCTGACTCTGTATTAGCAGATCGTAAAGGAATCTGTGAAGAGCAGCCTTCCTCCACACCTCAGGGCTCATATAGCCCCTTTGGGTTCTTTGGAAGGGGAGGTTTGAGGAACTGATCAGCAGTCCATCATTCATGTGCTCACATTCTGTCCTAAGGTCCATTTAGAGTAGCTTTCTTTTTTTTAACTCTGATCTGAATGATTTTGAACTGTGGGATGAAACTCCCAAAGGCACAGGTACATTAAGTCCCAGGAAAGTTTGAAGATTTGTTACACAGAAAAGTCAAAAGGAGATTTGTGAGGACTAACAGAACACATATCAGCACATGGGAGGTGAAGCTTGTGCAGAATGATCAGTATGTTCTCTGAACTGAACTGACTTCAGCTCATAAATTCGAATGAGCTGATTGTTTACCCAGCTAATATTTAATATGTGTGGGAACTGCACTTTAAAGATTGTAGACCTCCCCCAGAACAAATTTCTTCTTGTTGTTTAAAGCTCTATCTCTCCATCAGCCCATACTCGTCTTAGCATAGTTTCTCCTCTGGCACGCCGAACCAGAAGGGAAAATTAAAAGCTGTCCGCACACAGGAAGAAGAAAAAAATCTGTGGTTTTGAGCTCATAACTGAAGGGGAAACATGGAACTCATATGGGTAGCTGGAAAAAGGGGGAACATTATGCATTAGTCATCCATTATCCTGACTCTAAACAGATCAAATGTGTCACCGTCTGCCAGCAGCTTTATATCTGACTTATGTGGGATTATAAGGCATCTTGTGTGCTCACAGAATAAGGCATAATTGTGCCACATGAAAAATCAAGAAAAATCCAACTGAAGTGTTGTGATAAACTGAATTACATTTCAATGCTTGCTTCAACTCCTTTTGCAAAATCCACTTGTTTGTTTTTTACATTTTGAATGTAATTTTAGAGTTTTGAGGATTTGGTAAAAAGTGCGTACTGAAGATTTAGCACTTTTTATTTGTTCTTGAACAATATTATGTTGTTCTTAGACTTGTTTTCTCACTGTCTATAACAGGGATGGGCATTACACATTTAAAGCTCAGGCCAACCAGGAAATCTCCGTGTACTGCATGTGTATATATCCTCATCCTTTCCTAAGAAGACATTCCATCACAGTTTGTAAATGTGGTCAAAGCTTTTTTTTCTGTGCTTTTTAAATTTAGGTGACTTAGGAGTAGCTGCAGCAGCAACTAACAGCCCTGAGACAGCAGAAATCACTCTCCGGGATTATCAGATGGAAGTCGCTAGACCTGCCTTGGAGGGGAAAAACATAATAGTATGCCTCCCGACAGGAAGTGGTAAAACCAGAGTTGCAGTGTACATTACCAAGAAACATCTGGACAGCAGGAGGGAGGAGGGGAAACCAGGGAAGGTGGTCATCCTGGTGAACAAGGTACTACAACAAGATGTAACTCTAACCCCTCCTGTTCATTTTAGAGGCAAAGAAAACACTAAAGTTCATTTTGTAAATGTGGGTCAGCCCACCACAACTCAATGCCACAAGCTTAAAATATTCCAGTGAACTTTGTTTCTATTTGGCAAATATAGTCCTGCATTGAAGAAATCCTATTTGGAGAAGTTTTTTTGTTTTGTTTTTGTAAAACCATGTAAGAGTTTGCAGAAGACACTTTACTGGGGCATTGTTCAATCCTAAAAGGAACATAATTACTTGGTTAGCTGTGTTTGTGCAGAAAAGGGCGTCTGCTCCTTTTGTAAACAATGTGCAAACAAAAATCCTCTGCACCATTTACACATCTAATTTAAAGCCTTTCCTTAAACAATCCAGTAGAGCTCAAAACATATTTAGCTGCGGTGGGTGTTACAAACAAACAACTCCCTAAATTATCAGGAAGTCTGCACTAACAGAGACATGACAGTCTTGTCTTCAGCTTCAAAGGAAATGATGCTAGAATGCTCTTGTTTTCTTCCAGATTCCTCTCGTTGAGCAGCATTTCACCGCTGAATTTTTGCCTTATCTTAAACCCAAATACAAAGTGGAGAGAGTCAGCGGAGACTCCCAGCTCAAAATCTCTTTTGCCAAGACTGTGCAGAGAAATGACGTCCTCATCTGCACGGCGCAGATTCTGGAAAACTACTTGGAGAGGGCTAACAGTGGAGAGGATGAAGGGGTGAACCTGAGTGGTACGATTTTCCACATGAACACACTCAAAACATTCAAGCACATTTTTATTTTTTTCATAATTTGATCAGAAAGAATAATTTCTTACAGTATATTTTCTTTGGTAAAACCATACATCTTATTGTATTTATAACAATTTCTGCAAAACATACCATACAAGTGCAATACAATGTTAAGATCCTGTATAAATTAGAGGGCTACAAATACTTACAGGGCTCTTTAGATGACAAAGTTTGTATTTGCATTAACTTTTGAATAACAGGCTGACCTGCGGAAGAAATACAAGACTTGACACAATAAATAGCCATATAGAAACAAACAAGATGATCTAATAAAGTGCAACTTAAAATCTGATTACATGAGTCAGGCATGCAGGTGGGGTAAATAGAAACCGGGACTAAAAGGGGAAGAGACAAGAAAACAAAACTGAAAGCAAGAAAAGGAAAACTCCACAATGATACGTTACTAACAGTAAAACCTAAATCAGAGCAGTGCTTAAACAAAACCAAAAGTCCAGGTTCATAAAAAAGGAAACTGAGATTTGATGCGCTAAAACACAGTGTATGAAAAACATGTGCGTTGTGACAGATTAAGGTTTAATCATATTCTAGGTTAAAATTAAATACAAAATAAAAATTTAACTTTATTTTAATGTTAAAATTCCAGTTGGTGTCCATGACAATATGAAGATACGCCTTCAAAAGTACAAATAGTTATAACATCGCCACCGTGTTTTTAAATGTTTGCTAAAATCTGCCTCGAGTGTCACTTTGAACGCTGACGGGCTCTGGAATAGAAAGCCTCCCCAGAGGACTCGGAGCAGGATTTCCCCCGACAGGATCCTGTCAAAGTCTTTCGACTCTGGTGCTCACTCTTGTTGGCAGTCACCAGTCCAAGGTGGAATAGCCACCTCAGAGGAACATATGCTGTTTGTTGAAAACACATCGACACCATCTACAGGCCACACGTCTGTTCAAGGCATCAGTCTGTGGCTGATCAAATTCACCCGAGAGCCTCCATCACAAAACATGAAGCTGCCACTTTATGTTCATTCTCCCTCCTGAGACAAATTGAAACACGTCATTTAAACTTGGATAGTTTTATTTTACCTTTGCTTTTGCTTTGTGCAAATCATCTGAATTCCTTTTTAAAAGCAAAAGTTTAAATCCTTTAAAGGGATTCTGTGGAAAAGTTAGGAGAAATTAATATATTATGAGCCTGGAGCACTTTTGGTAAGATTGTTGTAATGTTATTTATTAATTAACCGTTATTTAAGCAGAAAAATCCCTTTTTTTTTTCTTAAGAGAGGCAACATAAACAACGAAACCAGAGTAAATCTGATGAAAATCCACGTAAACATGAGGGGAACACAAACTTGACACAGAAAGACCCCATATCCAACCCAGTGTTTTGAACCTGGGATTTTCTAGCTGTGTAGCAACGGTGCTAACCACTAATCCACTGTCCTGCCAATATTTCTGTTAAATAACAGTAATATAAAACAGCATTCAAATGAATAACTACAAAATACTTGAGATTACAGTTGCTTTAAAACAGTGGTTCCCAACCTGGGGAGAGCACAGGGGGGCCCAACCATGTCTGCTCAGAGGTTGTGAAAATAGCAATTCATTGTTGGTACTATTTAAAAATCACCAAAACAAGTCCCTTAGAAAAATTTCAACTCTGTCTAACTCTGTAGAAGAAAATAGGTAAAACAACAACATGGCATCTGTTCTTGGTCTTTGGCATCTCTTAGACAAGCCATTAACTAGTGAAACCAGTCCTAAATGAACTCTCCAAACAGAGTATCTACAACAGGTAAGACACACTGCCTGGCCAAAAAAAAAAGTCACCACCAAAAAAACAAGGTCACACACTCTAATATTTTGCTGAACCGCATTTAGCTTTGATTATGGCACGCATTCGCTGTGAAATTGCTTCAATATGCTTCCTAGACCCGACCAACTGCAGCAACCCCAGAACATAGCCCGGCCCCCACAGGCTTGTACAGCAGGCACCAGGCATGATGGGTCCCCACTATCCTTCCAGTTTTTAATAATGCGTTGGACAGTTCTTAACCCAATTTTAGTAGTTTCTGCAATCTCCTGAGATGTTTTCTGTGCTTGATTCCTGCCAATGATTTGACCCTTGTTAAACAGACTGACATCTTTTCCATGCCCACACACTATGTGTTTTTTGACATGGTTGTTTAAGAAATGAGAAGCAACTCATTGCACCAGTGGGGGTTAAACAACTTGTTGCCAGCTAATAGATAATTGCCCATGCAGTAATAATCCTATAGGAGGCTCATACCTATTTGCTTAGTTAGGTGGTGACTTTTTTTTTGGCCAGGCAGTGTAATAATTGTGCATAACTTTTCCACAGAACTCCACTTTTATAGGTTTGAACTATTTCAGAAGAAAGTTCTCTCCTACAGTTGTTTTTGTGTGGTTTAAACTGCTGTGTCAGACGTTCTGAGAGAACTGCTGACTTGTGCGGGAGGATATCTCGTCTGATCTTTCACGGAAATAACAACATGATAAAATTAGCAATGTATGGTTGAGGAAATTGTCTTTTCCCCTTTCTCCCCCAAGCCTTTTTATTGTCAGTGAGAAGTTTGTAAATGTGAATTGTTTGAAACACCAACTAGTTTGACTGTTTGATTGTGTTTAATGTTCTTATTTTCATCTAATAATCTTTACACAACAGTACTGCATGTTTATTTGATTTTGCCTTTTTTTTGTAGAGCTCACGTTGATAATAATAGATGAATGTCACCACACTCAGAAAGGAGGCGTCTACAACCACATAATGATGCGATATTTGAAGCAAAAACACAAGAACATAAGGCTCAAGAAGGAGGAGAAGGATCCCGTTCCGCTCCCTCAGATCCTGGGCCTGACTGCCTCGCCCGGGGTTGGAAAAGCCAACACAATGGACAAAGCTGTGGAGCACATAATGAGAGTAAATACTGTTCTCAGTTTTCTGTCTGTAATTGATGTATGTAAATAAAAATGTCAGCCTACATTATGAGAAGTTTCCAACATTTACAGACAATTAAAATGTTTTAAACCTTATATTTTTAGATTGGGACTGTGAAAATTAAATAGTAATGTTGTGCATAATTTTTTACTCTTCAAATGTGTGGCTCTTTGTCATAGATTTGTGCGAATCTAGATGCTTCAAGTATCATGACGAGGAGCCTTGGAGAGGACCAGAAGAAGCTAAGAAAAATAACCATGACTGCTGAAGACAGAAAAGAGGTACATTTTTCTCTCATTAATCTGTTTTTTAATAATTGTAACAACCGATTTATTAAAAAATGTAGATTTAGGTGTATGTTTTAATTAAAGATTTTTTTTTAGGATCCATTTGGTGATGTGATAAAGAAGATCATGAACGCCATTCATGATCATGCCAAGTTCAGCCCCACCTGTGACCTGGGCTCTCAGAATTATGAAGCGTGGGCTGTTCAAAAAGAGAGACAAGGTGAGAAGTAAAATGTATTCTTATCTTTAGGAGACATACCTCCTAGAGAAAGTTTATGCATTGATATATCAATGCATAAACTATGGGATTGTCGTTTTGTAAAAGGTTTTGGAGGCACGTTTTCCTCCACATTACCTTTTTTTTTTTTGTAGCTTTGGTTTTTATTTGCCAACATACAATTTCCTTATTGCACCTTAGTACTCACCTTTTGTTAGACCTGCCCTTTTTTGTGTTTTACTAATTCTGCTTCACTATTTTATTTTAGCTGCCAAAGAGGAAAATCAGATAGAGCGAGTTTGCGCCGAGTACCTCCGGCGGTACAACGAGGGCTTGATTCTCAGCAACACCATTCGGATGTGTGATGCCCTCAGGTGTCTAAACAAATTCCACGAGGAGCAAATAAAGAAGAAGTCATCAGTAGATGAGGAGCAGAACATACAGATCACCGATACAGAGAGATTCCTCTTCAAGCAGTTTCAAGGTGATGTCATTTTTAGCCTTTTGGTGGTCACCAGCTCATTTGCAAATTTCCCCTTTTCCCCCTTTTTTTTTTGCTCATTTTCTAAGCTTATCCTATTTTCTTAAAAATTGACTTTATTATTGATTGAAAGATTTGCCTTTTCTCACTTGAATTTTTATCCCACAGACAAAAAAGAGGTGCTGGAGAAGCTTTCAAAGATTCCAGAGTATGAGAACGACAGCCTGGCAAAATTAAAAACAAAGATTTTGCAGGAGTTCAGCACTAGGCAGGAGGCTAGAGGGATCATTTTCACTAAAACACGTCACAGCGCCATTACTCTAAGTCAGTGGATTCAGGAAAACTGCAAGTTTGCCGACATTGGAGTGAAACCGTCGCATGTTATTGGAGGAGGAGACCAGAGTGATGTTAAACCAATGACTGCTGTAAGTGCACCTTACACAAACTACACTTGATTAATTGTTGCAGTCAAAGCACTTTAAATGAAATGTATGTTTGTGTTCATCAGGCTGAGCAAAAGGATGTACTGAAAAAATTCAGAACCGGTGAAGTCAACTTGCTGGTTGCTACCACAGTGGCAGAGGAAGGTTTGGACATACCCGCCTGCAATTTTGTCATCCGATATGGTCTTTCGACCAATGAGATTGCTATGATTCAGGTCAGTCATATGAACTATGGTGACATCTATGCCCCTTTTTCTTTAATGTGTTGTCCCGTACCTTTTAATAAACGAAAAATCAAAGATTCACCTAACAGTATTTTACCTAAAATACTGCTTGTAATAAAATACAAAATGCAAAGTACAACAAGGTTACTCACAAATGAAAAAGAAGATAAAAATAACTCTGTAGTTGTTTTGGTTTCTAGACCACAAAGTGATTGTGGGCGTGTATTAAATAGGTTGCTGCATCATCGTTTTAGAAAAACTTTGTTTTTTAAGTTCCACACAAAAACTACAATTTTAAAGTGTCTGTGACATTCATATCCTTCATATACGAAAAGTCAAAGAAAACAGCTTTATATTTAAGAAATCTGGCATAATACACATTATTTTACCCATTTTGTCACATAAATGACCTATTTTTTTTTTACTTGGCTCAACAGAAAGTGACACCAAAAGGGAACTATTTAAGAAAAGTAACTCCATTGTTCATTGAAACAATATTATTTGAACTATGACTCTTTGTCTCTCACTGATAGTGACTCAAAATAATCTAAAGAAACAGAATATCCTCTATAGTCTGTATCCTCAGCCGTTGTAATATTGCTCTGCTTACATGCAGATATTCCCCTTTGTCATCACTTCCTGTTACTGTTTAACAACTGTTCAACTCACAGGTGTGATTTTTTAAATTCATTTTTCATTATTATATATTTCCTTAAACATATTTTTCAATCATTCATGATGATTACAAAAAATTGGCAGTTTAAAAGTTTCTTGTTTCCCTTTCACCAAACCCTTAATTTTGTGTAAAAGGTTTAAAAATATCCAGTGTAGTGTGGATGGGATGCAACAGTTTTGTGCATAAGTTGCATTAATATGTGGGCCTTGGTTTGTTGTTGTTGCTGTTTTTTTAAAGCATTGACATACCCAAAGTCATTGTCCTTTAAAGTCTTAATATTAGCCTAATATTAACTTATCTCTTGACTTTGTTACATTTTCTATGATTATGCATGGTATGTTAATTTACAATAATAACTCTAAATCCTGTCTGAAGAAGATAATCGTGATTATATTCTGAATCGGGTTGAAGCAGGGACATACTCATTACTCACCATTAACTCCTTTCATTACTTTCTGCAGGCTCAAGGCAGAGGAAGAGCTGAGGACAGCTCTTACACTGTAGTAGATGTAAAGAACTCTGGTGTGGCTGAAAAAGAGTGCGTCAATGAGCACCGCGAGGACATGATGAATAAAGCCATCCAGAAAATCAAAAAATATACTTCAGCTGATTATACTAAAAAGGTACAGGTTAAATTGAAATGAGGTATTCTTCTGAAACTAACAAAACTCATAGGACTTTATTTCATAAATTTTTTTGCCTTTAATAGATCACAGAGCTTCAATTTCAAGCTATAATGGAGGAGAGAGTGAGACAGGTGAAGCAGAAGCAGAAGGCCATCAAGGATGAGAGTCCATCTGCTGTCAAGTTCAGCTGTCGAGGCTGCAGCAAGAACATCTGCAGCGGCGAAGACATCAACATCATCGAAAACATGCACAAAGTCAACGTTACTCCACAGTTCAAGTATAAATAATTAGTTCTGCCTGTCTTTTTTTTTTTAATGATTTTTGTATTTTCATTTGCAGCATTTAATTTGATATGTTTTATACAGGGAACTTTTCAATCTCAGAGAAAATGCTACTCTTCAGGAGCGACTTTTGGACTATGAGACCAATGGCGTCATAGCTTGTAAAATCTGTGGTCAGGTAAAAATATGTTTTATGTTTTTTGTTGTTTTTTGCTTGCTTTAATTTGGTAGTTGCACCATTGTGGCCTTTCTTAAATAGTAAAACACAAGACGTGCAACTGTTACTATTATTAGATGTATTTTTAGATCATGTTATACTATACTTTCTGGTTGCCACCTAGGCTCCTAGACTGAAATGAGACTTCAAACTAGCAAATATTTGTTGTATACATTGAAGCCCCCCAAAGTTGTGTTTTGTAATTTGCAGAATTTTTCATGGAACCCAATAGTTTGCAGTAATTTCTATAATATTGCGGAAACTGGACATACAGTACAGTGAGGAATGTTAGGATTTTTTTTTTTCTTAGGCTTTTTCATGAGTTTTCAAGCTAAATTGTTAAGAACAATATACTTTGCTATTTTTGTAACATAAGTATTAACCCAAATTCAGTTCCATAAAAAATAAATAAATATATAAAGTACAGTACACATGTCCTGTGCCCACGCATGGTGTGTAGCTGCTAACTGTTTTTTTGTTTTGTTCTTACCCCATTACGATGCTACCACAAGTGCGCTGTAGTCCTGTTCTGAGCCGCATCCAATATTTGCATTTATACACGAATCGCAGGTACTCTAATAAAATAACCCCTGCAAAAATCAGGGCTTCATTGTAGCTGCTGAACCATCACTTGATGAATAAAATAGCGTTTTGCTTCATGTTTTTTTCTCATCTTTCTCACTCATGTTGCAGACATGGGGTTCGATGATGATGTACCGTGGGATTGAGTGTCCCTGTCTCCACGTGAAAAACTTTGTAGTTGATATCAGAGGAAAAAAGATCAGCAACTGCACCAAGTGGAGTGACCTCCCCGTCAAGTTTTCCTCATTCGACTACGCCGAGTACGCTTACCAGATGGCCCAAAGCTCAGATGATGAAGAAGCAGATTGAAATGCAAAAAGATAAAAGCACTTTTTTCTCCTTCCCCTGGTTCTGCAGCTTGCACATTATTTATCCATCACTAAATGCAAAGCTTCCTTTCACTGCTGACATCACTGGTGATAGATTTAAGTTTTTAATTGTTTATTTCTCTTTTTTATTTTTTACATTAGCACTTGCTTTTTAAATGTTTTAAACACTGTCAGTTTTTGAATATTCTTGAAATAGTTTTCACTGAATATATGACACTGATTTGAGATAATGTCATAATTTCTATAAATGTAAACCTTAAGATTCAGAGTATTTTCCTCTAATCATCGTCTCAGGAGATGAGAGTGAGTGAGTCTGTGATAGACCCTCAGAGACCACTTGTCAAATCTCCTTCACGCAGACAGGTGCTGTGGATTCTGGTTGCTCTTTTTATCCATTAGTGAGTTGATTTTGTTTAAAAAAGTGGGCGCAAGTAATTAGGTAATCTAAGGTTATTATGGGCTACATTTAATCTAAAAGTACTCAGGAGAAATTCAGCACTTATATTTTATGAAAAAAATACTAGCACTTTCAATGTTTTCTTACTTGGTACCATATGTATTCAGTTTTTGTTGTTATTGTATATTAATGTGCTTTTCTGTATTAGCATAGTAGCTTATAATGTTTTAAAAAAGACATCTGCTTTTAAAAATAAATGACATTCTTCACAGCTTCTAAAAATTCTTGACTTGACCTCCAATATCCTTTATTCACCACTAGAGAATGCTGCAGCCCTTTTATGCTAAATGAACTTCACAGTAAATAATTGTATAATTATTCATCTAATTCAAAGTGATGTGGAGATTTAAGAGCCATTATGAAATGAGAGTGAAAATTGGTTATAGTCTTACTAACCATTGCCTCATCTCCTCATTTTTCTTATTCAAAATTGCTGAATTTTCCTTATTTCCTTCGAAACGCACTAGGAGGCAAAATCAAGCTCCACCTCCAAGATTGCGCAATCCTTTCAACCACGTTCTGTCTCCACTTGTATTGTGCAATCCCTGTTCTTTAAATATACACCTGGCATTCTACAGTTTAGCTGTTTATTATATAAACATGTATTTGTTTAAGTGTTCGGTGAGCTGAAATGGCTGAGAAAAGACGAGTGGAGGCTGGCGGTTCTCAGGCTCAGAGGCGCCAGTGAGCTCAGAATATGCATGAGCTGCAGAAGAGGTTACTCTGAGCTGCAGAAGAAGTAACAAAAAGTTATAGTCTACAAGCCAAATGCACCATTTTGGTATACTGCTTTGTAAACTTTCAATTTCTAAAGTAAAAAAAAAGTAAAGTGCAGCAGAGATCCATTTGTTTTCTCTCTTGCCAAACCTGACTTTTAGAATGAAGGATTTTATATTTTAAAGCTCAAACTACTTTCTAAACTGGATTTGGAAGCAGCAGGTAAATAAGACCCCCACCACAGCTAAGACAAAATCTCATCTGAAACTAAGAGTGTCTGTGTGGATGTCCTGAGAGAAACTTTTTCCCCCTGCTTTTTTTCAACTTGTAACAATATCTGGATTAAGATGAGATATTGTGAGCGGTGCACAGACTTTATTTATAGGTAAAGGTAGGACATAACTTTGTTTTATTGAAATGTGCATCAAGTGAGCTACAGTTTGTGTAAAGAATATTGACATGAGATCTGAAACATAACTCATTAACTTCTGCCAATCATATGTTGAATAACTTGTTCTGTAAATCAGATTCTGATGAACTGAGTGCCTCACCATCCATGAACCTCACCACAAGCCACTGATCAAAACCCCGCCTTTTCGTAGACACTTGTGCTGTTTTGACTTTATGCTTATATTTATTGACATGTTTTAATAGTTTGCACTGAGCCTGATATTTAAAGCAAAATGTTTTAACAATTGTGCGACAGGTAAGATATTAATTACTGATAACAGCTCGACAGAGCATCACCTCAGGAAAATCTGAAGAATTGACACCATATAATTGGAAGTGTCACTTTGATGTTCTTAATTATTGAGCTCGTATCTCAAAACAATAAATCATAGGTTTAAGCTGTCTTTTCCTGTTCTACGAGCTCTGCAGCCTGTTGCGCCCTCTGTGTAAAAAAAAATAAGAAGCCACTTCCTAATTCCAGCAGTAAGTTGTGCGCTCCTGGAAACTTGTGCTGCGGACTTTGAGGAGGTAACTGCGTGAGGGTGTGTTGTACAACTGCAGGAAGCCCTGACTAAGCAGGACGTAGCTCAGCTTTATGTTGTGAGAACATGTTCACCAGGCTGCGTTTCCAGCGCACAGACTCCTGAGGATCATTTTACACTGAGAGCTAAACGGCGACATCATCATCACCATGGTCAGTAATCAGTTTATTATTAGTGTCAACTTTGGAAACATTTTTATAAAAGTAAAGCAGTCTCCTAAAGTCTGTTTGAAGGAGAGGATATAAAAGCAAACTGCAGCGTCAGAATGTGAAAGTTGTGCAAACCTCAGAACAGAAAGCGTCTGCACCTTTTTTTTCTTTCTGTCTGTCACCTTCAGGGCTACAACAAGCTGATATGTGGATTGGTAGGGGCGGTTGTCGTCATCACGTTAATAACCATCCCAGCAGTTTATTACAGCAGTATGAATCTTTTTTTTATCTCTTTGCTTTTGTCTCATTGACGAGAAGCTCCAGTCTGATGTTAGTTATTTAATTTTATTTTTGTTGTTTATTTTAGCATCAAACTTGTAAAAAATAAAAATTAAGGAAAAGAAAAAAAACTATGTTGTCACATGTAGAATAATTTTAGAAAAATAAAAAAAGTGAACTTTGTGCATCTGTTTAGAATCTGGAGCTGCCAAAAGACCTTACACCCTTCAGGATTACTTCAATAACACCATCAGGACAAGATCCTACAATTTGTACTGGATATCAGGTTTCTGTGCCCTGCTGTAATGGTTGTCCCTCTGAGCGACACGTCGATGTGCAAAATTCTTTGGAGCCTAAATTTTCCACCTCCTGTGTGTGTGTGTGTCTGCAGATGAGGAGTATTTGCACAAAACCAAAGATGGGAACGTTTTTCTCCACAACGCTGTGACTAATAAGATGTCGCTGTATTTGAACAACTCCGCTTTTGTAATTTTTTTTTATTATTTTTAGATTTTTACACAAACAGTGTCATTTTGTTCATCTGAACAGAAATCCTAAAGTTTCATTTTTCAGGAAAAAGTGGGTGCCATTGGTTACTGGTTGTCAGGAGATCATAAATATGTTGCTTTTGAAAGCAACTACACAAAGGTGAGACGCTTTATTTGTGCAATTACTCACTTAAAGTGATATTATATTAAAATCTATTGTTATAATGTGGAAAAACAAGTTTTATGTTTAAAATCCCACAGAAATGGAGACATTCATACACAGCCTCATATTCCATCTATGATGTGAAAAATTTGTAAGTATAAGTGTGTTTGTTGTTGTGGGATTTTTGCTGGGTTGGTTTTGTCCCCGGACTATAAGTTCTGCAAGACAGCTGGGAGTCAGATCCAAAAAGTGTTGTTGGAAATCTTCTACAATCATGACTCTAAAAGCAATGGTGTCAATCCATCCTGCAGGCTTATTTCTTGTTGTTCTGCTCCAATACATCAGATTCAATGATAATAAACTCTTCAAATTATGTAAAAGCCTGCTTATCACCCATCCATGCAAATCCAATGTGTTGGAGCTGTGAAACCTCTAAAACATGCAGGATTGTGGTCTTCGAGGTCCAGTGTTTGATACCTGTGCTCTAAAGTTTTTACCTGGCCTTCAGTCTCATCAGGTCATCTGTTGAAATTTAATAGCCTTTGTAAAAAAAATAAACCAATCCACAATTCAAAGGAGCCAAAGGGTTCAATGCTAATGTAGCAGACACCCTGGGTCACCTACAGCTGTTTTTTGACTCACTCAGGACCAGTATGATGTATTTTTTCTTTTCTGGCAACCCAGTCTGGCATGAAAATTACAGTGGATTTAACAAGCACAGTATTTTACGTGTTAACAGTTTTGTTATGTTGGATTGAAAGGAAAAAATAAGTAGGTCCTCTGAACAGGTTCTCCTTTAATGAAACATTTTTTCTCTCCTCCAAGAGACTTCTTTAGTCTGAGGGGTTATCGACCTATCGTTTGGCTGATGGCCCTCTTGTGCATGTGACCAACCTGTTTGTCCACCATGTGGAGGCAGTGCTTAGAAGGCCGAGTTCACCTGAAACTCCTCAGACTGAAGAAGTCTCTTGGAGGAGAGACGAAACGTTTCATTAAAGAAGAA
>JARVJO010000061.1:12075715-12107406 GCA_031762555.1 Cynodonichthys magdalenae | reverse complement strand
TCAGGTGTGTTAAAGCAGGGAAACTTCTAAAACATGCAGGACAGTGTGCCTTGAGGACCAGGGTTGGGAAACACTGCCTTAGCCAATCAGGGAACTGGCTAAGGCAGTACAGGTTTGTAAACAGACTGGTTTTGTTTATTTGCAGTGCCATGCTTTGAGAAACTCTCTAAAGTTAAAAACTCTGAGTTTAAGTTTTAAATTGGCCTCTGATTTGTGTTGATTTAAAATTAAATATGTTCATTTACAATTTTGCACTACTAATTTTTGGTCAAAATCAAGCTTGTGGCTTGTTTAAGTACAGCTTTCTTCAACAATGTTTAGGTTTTTCATTGTATTTTCAGCAGCTCTGTTTGCTTTGTGTTACATTCTGGTTTCTTTTACAAAAGCTCTTTCAAAACCTGAAGAAAGGAAAAAGCTTGAATTAGCAAAGAAAGTTGATGTTTAATTTATACTTCTCATATTTTGTACATTGTCATTTAACATTGTTGTTGTTTATTTGCAGAACATTTGTTACATCAGTGAGTCTTCCACCTGTTGTGCAGTATTTTACTTTTGGACCAACAGGAAACCAGTTTGTGAGTCTATATGTTTTATTTTTTGTTGATCTCATCATTCTTTATCCCTAAACTCAAAAGAAAAATACAAATTGCTACAATGGTTTTCATATTTCTTGTGGTGCTAAGTTAATAAAAGTAATTATACAAACATACTGTTTTTCTTCATCAAATCATTGATAACAAACTCTTTTTTTACAGGCCTACGTTTCAGACTTCAACATTTTTTATTGCTCCAACATCACTGCTGAAGCTGTGCAATTGACGCACAACGGGAAGAAGAATGAAATTCTTAATGGTATCCCTGACTGGATGTATGAGGGTGAGGAACGTTTACTGTGTATTCTGTGCTCAAAGACAAAATGTTGTTACTAAGTCTTTTTCCCCAACTTTTAGAGGAAGTGCTTGTATCGAATGAAGCGATATGGTGGTCCACAACAGGAAAGCACTTGGCCTATGCAGAATTTAATGACACAGAAGTTCATAAAGTGGAGTTCTCTTGGTATGGATCTGAGCAGTATCCTGAAACAGTGGCTATTCCATACGCAAAGGTTGGGTCAAAATATGTTTAAAATACAAGCAATATACTAATTAAGAGTTGCATTAAATAAAGTTAAAACAATGGTAAATCTATTTTAAAATGCAGTTCTGTAGAAAGGTTATAAACAATATCTTACCTGTTGTAGATAGCTCTTTGAACAGTTCTAACCAGACTGCTAAGTTAGCAGCTAGCCTGAGTAGATTAAAGCTATGTGTTGCCATTTCAAAACAAATACAGTACAAAAGTTTTGGAGACGTTCATTCAGATTCCATGGTTTTCATTTTTCCATTATTGATTTAGGCAGAAATATTTTTGGTCCACTTGAACTAGCCATTAGCTCATCAGAATTCAACTTTATTTCTTCAAACTAACATGTTCAAAGACCGATCTACAATGGATCAGATAGATTTGTTCATAATGTTTCTACAAAACTCTGCTTTAAAGTGTCACAATGGTTGTTTTGCCTCGTTAGTATTTTATACAAATCATTTATAACTTTTGTCTTTAAAGGGATCCACAATTACTTATAATATTAGACATTATTTGATAAAAATTTACTTCAACTGTAAAACAAAGTCTGTAAAAAGACTGTAGGCTGTTTAATTTTTTAAATGTAAAAAATATATATGCGAACGGTACCATTTTATTAACTCCACAAAGGATACCAGGTAAATGATGATGTTCCACAGTGAACACCAGTGAATGCCATCATTTACCCGATATTCTTTGTGGTGCTAATAAAATGGCGCCGTCCGTGTGACAATATACATTTTTTTAATTATAAAAACTAAACAGCCTACAGTAATTTGACAGTCTTTGTTTCACAGCTGAAGTAAATGTTTATCAAATAATGTTTAAAATCATGAATCACTGTGGAACCCCTTTGTTATTTTATGTCTTTAGACTCTATAACCATGTGCTCAGACTGCTACACATCTTTTTAATTTAGGCTGGATCAAATCTTACCAGAGTGAAGTTGATTGTGGTTGATACCTTAAATCCATCTCTCCGAGCTCAGGTTTTTCCTCCTGCATCCGTCACCTTAGGGTCTGTTTATCATTTAGCTTCCATCCTTATTTAATCACACATTTAAAAGCAGAAATTGAAGCATCGTCTTCCTGATCTGACCCATCTGAAGACCTTGTCACTTTCTGTTGTCTCTCCTCAGTGATCACATTTTGTGCTCAGTGACCTGGGTAACGGATGAGCGCCTCGCGGTGCAGTGGCTCACAAGGAAACAGAATCACGTTGTCGTGCAGATCTATGACTTTGATGGAAGCAACTGGAAAGAAGGACAGGTAGATGTTCCTTCTTTGGTTACTGGCTTTGTTTTTAGAAATCATCTCTAGTTGTTTCCAAATTAAAACTTTAAAAATATAAATTGGCTATTTGATGCTAAATTAATTTGTGTTTCACAGAAATTTCAGCAAACAAGCAAGACAGGCTGGATTGGTCATGTAAGTTTCCAAAAATCTTATAGTTTATTACCCATTTTGTTTTATTGACTATAATATAATACTTATGTTTGCAGTATATTCCCTTGCCTCTTTTCTTTGCTGAAGATAAGCTCAGTTTCTACAAAATCATGAGTGACTCCCATGGCTACAAACATATACATCACGTTAAAAATGTGAGTGTATTTATTAAAATTATTCATTTTTAACGGAATACATAAAAATTCCTTGGTTGTTAAGTGAGGCTTTTTCTTCAGGGCAGTGCAACACCTATTACCTCTGGGAAGTGGGAAGTTATTTACATCTCAAAGTTAACAAAGAATGCCATGTAAGTGATAAACTACGTATTTGTGGAAAATAACAGAAAATGTAAAAACATAAAAAACATCTAAACCTTTTTTACAGATATTTTGTAAGCAATCAGCACCAAGGAGTACCTGTAAAAAGAAATCTTTACAAGTGAGTAGTATTTGCTTTGTTTATGTAATAATTAGATAACCACCATTTAATGTTTTTTTTTTTTTCCTTCTTTTTGACATATTTGTTTGTATATCTTACTAATCTCAGAAGTTGCGGTCAGAGTTTGCATACACTCTGCACAAGCATATGTTTGTGTTTTTTAATTATTTATTTACATTTTTTACATACAACTTCAATATTTTTAAACAAGAATTGGGTGCACATAATTGGCTTTATTGTGATTTTTTCCTAATTGACATAAGGTTAAAGTGACAAATACACTCTCAAACATACAGTATAATGTACATACAGCTAAATGTCCCTAAGTGAGTTGTAAACTCAACCGCGTGCTTTTTTTTTTTACATTAATCAATACATTTCTTGCAAAGTACCACTTCTTTTGGTAGAAGGCATTTAGATTGGTTGGTTTCTTGGCAAATACCCTTAAACAAAGTGCACAAATTTTCACCAGGTTTGAGGTCAGAACTTTAAGAAGGGCTTTCCAGAATCTCAATGTTAGACAGCTTTTTACAATCAGAAGCTGGTTTCAATGTGTGTTTGAGATGTTGGTACGCATTGTGTCTAAGTTGTGTCAAAGTTGAGGAATTTGGACCTCCTTCTTTATTGTTCAATCCATCTTGTGCAGTGCCCAAGTACCACAGCATGAGTTTACTATCACCTTGCTTGACAGCTGATACAGTGTTATTTAGTTTAAAAATCTCATCTTGACTCCCTCAAACATGCTTCTTGTCATTGCTGCCAAATAACTCCATGTTTGTCTTGTTTGACCATAAAACCTTTCAGAAACAATAAGGCTTGTCAATGTAGGCGTTCAAACTTGTGCCCCAAATTCTTGTTTTTAATACGGATCAAATGTGTATGCTGTACTAGTATTAGGGCCACACAACAAGACTTTATCCTTTTTAAATTACTACAATAAAGTCATATTATGAGATAAAAGTTGTAATATTACTACAACCTGTGGTGGACAGCCATGCGTGTCACTGTAGTCCACCATTACTTTTGGGTCACTGTTAGTGTAATATGCATCCATCCATATTATGTGACGACTAAATTTGTCAATGCCACCATTAGTTGGAATACGGCTTCAGTTTATCATATTAATCCATATAGTTGTTTCTAGAATTGATTCAAAGTCCTGCTGCTGATAAGCTGATGTTGATGTGTTAAGAGATTAAATATTTCTTTACACCAATATAAAAGTATAACTTCACAAGACGTTCCTCTTTTTATTGCAGTAGGAAAATTGCCTTTTGTTCTTGTGATATTATGGCTTTATTCTTATATTAATGTCAGTATTATTGTTAAGTTTAATTGATAGGGACAGACACACAATAACATAGACAAACTGAATAAAATAGCAGTCCCATGCCTGAACAATGGTGCTTATAGCATGAGCTAATTTGCAGCACTTATCCCTAGATGGACTTTTATAAGCTTTATATCTAAAATGTGACTTTTTTCTTGTAATATTATGACTTTAATCCCATAATTTAAAAAAGTTATCTTGTAGCATGTAGCCTTAATACTCCGCTGAACTGTGTGAATCAGTGTTTCACCCAGAAAAAACAAATGTCTCAAATCAGTCATCAAAAGCCACAAACTATGACAATTATTACCACAATGGCTGGATGCAAACTTGACTGTGACTTTTACAATTTACTGTATGTTTTCATCAGGTTAATGATTGGAAGCAACCCTTCAGCCCCACAGTGCCTCACCTGTGACTTGCATGAGGACAGGTGTCAGTACAACTCAGCTTATTTAAGCTATGACGCCTCATTCTACCAAATGGACTGCTACGGTCAGTTACCTTTCCACATGTTTATGAGCAATAACTCAACCATGTAGGGAACATCTGTGCACAATGATCTGAGTTTAGACAACCCTCGTTCCACCTTTCACACACCACATCCTGAAATGTCATACAGGAGGCCAATATTTCTGTTTTTACTTTTACAAGGACCTGGATTGCCCCTCCACACCCTCATGGATAACAGGGGCTCAGGTGTAGGTTTGTGTCATTTTTACTTTTTTTTTCTTCTTTTAAAATACAAATTTGCCATTTTAATTTGGTGCTATATTTGCAGGTTTGCCAACAGTAAAAAGAATTGGAGTAAAGTTTGACTAATACAAAATTCTTTATTGTGAAAAACTGGTAATTTCAAGGATGTATCCTTTTTTTTTTTTTAGAGCTCTCAGTTCTGGAAGACAACAAAGATTTGGAAAACATTCTCTCTGAGTTCCAAATGCCAACAATGAAATATGGCACCTTGAAGATTGCAGGATTTGGTGAGACTATATTACAAACTGAATCTTTTAAATGACCGAAGACATGCACTACTTTTCAAAGGTTTTAGAACACCCTCATTTTTCCAGTTTTTTAATTTGAATTTCAAGTAACTCAAGATAAATGAACAGCTTGAAAGGGTACAAAGGTAAGTGCTGATCTGCCAGAGGTATAAAAAATAAGGTTACCCAAAATGGAAAGTCAAGGTTTGTGTGAGTCCAGTTTCCTTCACCATCACAGTGAATTCAGAAACTGGCAGAAACTGACAGAAAGAGGTGTGGCAGGCTCAGAGCCAGAGGTGTAAAGCAAATAAGTACAAATACTTTGTTACTTAAGTAGACATTTTACTTGAGGAATTATAGTTTAGCCAACTTTTTACTCCTACTCCTTACTTTTTCATGCAATTATCTGTTTACTGAACTTAAAATCTGCAGTTTATCATGCAGGACTTTTGTACAGATTCTCAATGTGTGACAACTATTAAACATGGAGGAAGAAGTGTGATGATCTGGGGTTGTCTTGCTGGATCTGGGGATGGGTCTGCCACACCTCTTCCCATCAGTGTTTCCACCAGTTTTTGTGTGTATTGTGATAGTGAAGCACACTGGACTGGACTTGACTTTAAGTTCTGGGTAACCTCACAGTTCAGCACTTACCTTCGTACACTTTCAAACTGCTCATTGGCCTTGAGCTGCTTGAATTTCAAATGTGTCATGTCTGTGATCTGCTTTTTTTTCTACAAAATTAAACAACTGAATGAGGCTGGTAATTCCATCATTTTTGCCAGGGGTTGTAAGTAATATCAGTCTCAAACGTTTTGTAGCTACTCTTGTGCATTAGAAGTACAACAGCTAGCTGTCAATATTAGAGTTTGATAATAATCGTAGAATTCTGTACTGCAAAAGTGACATTGGTGTAAAGGTGTATTAAAAGTCATTTGTGTGAGCTGCTCAGAGTTTTAAGATGACAGAAATCCACTTTGTTTAGACATTCTCAGACTACGTGTTATCTCATCAATACCATCCAAATCTCATTTTATGACTTAGCTGCAATCAGTTCATACCCACATTCAACCATTTTCTTTAAATCAACAGAGCTCTGGTATGAAATGATGCTACCACCAAATTTCCAAAAGTCCAAAAAATATCCTCTTCTCATTGATGTGTAAGTAAACATCACTCAGAGTTTCATACCCTAAAATGGAAGAATATTTCATGATTTATGGCGAGTCTGTTCCTTTGCAGGTATGGCGGCCCTTGTAGTCAGAATGTGAACTATCAGTACAAGTTGAACTGGGCCACGTACCTCTCCAGCTCACATGGCATCATCGTTGGCAGCTTTGATGGAAGGGGAAGTGGTTACCAAGGCGACGAAATACTGCACGCAATCTACAAACGTCTCGGGACATTTGAAGTGGAAGATCAGATAACAGCTGTGAGGTGACATAGAGGAACTTTTCATCCACTTTTACTTTCTTTCATACAACTGCACCATTGTGTCAGTGAAGATAAATATGTTTCTGTTTTTTTTTTTTTTTTTACTATGATTTGTTTTGTTACAGGAAATTCATAGACATGGGTTTTATTGACAAAGATCGAATTGCAATATGGGGTTGGGTAAGTTCCCTTTGTTTCAAAGTTTTGTGTGCGAGCAGATATTTCTTACTATGTAGGGACCATTTTTGGCATACACACCTACTTGTAGCAACCAACTAGTACTTATGGGGACCTAAGCCTAGTCCCCAACAGGGGAAATGCTGTTGGCGAGTCAGGGGTTGGGTTGTGAATTGAGTTTAAGTTAGATTTAGGGTCAGGTATGTACCTTTGGGGTTAGGTCAGTGGTTCTCAATTCCGGTCCTCGTGACCCACTATCCTGCATGTTTTAGTTGTTTCCATGCTCTTCTGCGGACCTGTAAGTTCTGCAGAAGCCTGTCATTCACCCATTCATTTAAATCAGGTGTGCCAAAGCAAGGGAACAACTAAAACATGCAGGACATGGGTCACGAGGACCGGAACTGAGAACCACTGGGTTTAGGGTAAGGGGTCAGGATTAGGCTGTAGAAATTAATGGAAGTCATTGCAGTGTCCCCATTAAAATATCTGTACTAGACTGTGCTTGGGTTTGTGTGTGTGTGTGTGTGTGTGTGTGTGTGTGTACTTGTTCCTGCTACACAGTGAGGACCGTCACATGCATGTAAAATTGTGTGGATTGTACGTAATTTACACGGTTTTTCTGTCATTTGCGGACATATAGAGCAATCTCATAGATTTTTTCATGTTTTAAGGATTTTTGCAAAACTGTTTCAAATTTAACATGTCAGAGCCTGTAGGATGTTAAAAAAACAATTAATAACATCAATAATCCACTTGCAACCCAGTCTGCTGCTAGAAATAAGTTCTTCCGTCTTCATTTTCTTCTGATTTTGCTGCAGCAGACAGTCCACCTTTACTCCGCCCCTTCCTCTCCGCGGCTGATGGTCCGCCTGCACCCCCACCCCCCACTCCACGTGATTAATACTGATTTTTTTTGTGAAATTTACTGATTTGAGGCTCATTATACAAGTTAATGTCCGAAGGGGTTGACATGTATGCTGTTAGATGTTTCTAACCAACAAAGCGAGGTCATTTTTGGGAAGTGAGGACACTTTCCTGGTCCTCGCTTTTTTTCAGTTCTACTGCACTTTACTATTTAGGATTTGAGGTATGATGTGAATTAAGTTTTGGTTAAGGTTAGGGTTAGAAATAGCCTAGCAATGGTTAGGGTTAAGGATAATATGGCATAAATGCAGTTACAAAACTAAATGGAAGTCAAAACAAGTTCTCAGTTTGATGGAAGTACAAGGATATGTGAGTGTTTTATTTTTTCCTCTTTGTATAGCCTGAAACCTACGGTCAATGAGCAATAATGTGTAATCATTCATTCTGAACACATACTCTATGTTTCACACATTTTGCATAACATATTTACTTTAAACTTTGGCATTAACTATTGTAGTCAACTCTGTTTGTCAGCAAAACTGAATGAATTTTAAGTAAAAGCCCAGAGAGTAATTACTGAATATATCTCAACAACTCCTTAACTTTTGGGGTCAAAATACTTTGAGATGGTCACCAAAGCTAATTGACATTGCCAACCCAAACTGGCTGTAACTTAGTCAGATTTACAAATATTAAGTAAAGATATGATGCTGAGGAAGCTGAATGTCATTAACAACTTGCACTGTGAACACTATTAGTTTATTAGAGTCTGTACGATCTTGCGGTTTTGCATGGCATTGCACGTTATTCACAAAATTTGATCCAAGCAGCTGGAATTTAACATTCTTGTCAGGAATGGTGACAAGTGATATGCTTCAAGAATTGTTAAACCTTTCATTTGAACGCTTATTAATAATTTGTCCTGGCTAGATAAATGTAATGCATTTCTCTTATCAGTCATATGGTGGTTACGTTGCCTCAATGGCCTTGGGTGCTGGAACTGGACTCTTCAAGTGTGGGATCGCAGTGGCTCCAGTAGCTAACTGGGAATATTATGGTGAGTGTTCAACAATATCTATAAACCTGTTGAGTACAGCCTTGGTGTAAGAGGGTCCTTATGCATCCCAATAATCAAGGTAGAAAAATCTATAAAAAGTTGAGTCAGTTTACTTTGATAAATGAAATGTTTCAACAAAGAAGGACCCTTCTAAAGGAACTGACTTAACGTTTTTTAGGCTTATTGTTTCTGCCCTGAACCTAAAAACCTGCTACTCTATTGATTTAGTGCTGAATGGAAAGTATGTTAAATACTTTTCTTTTTTTCCTCTTTTGTTAAATAAGTGTATTTTATTGTTGTGTGATGTAACAGTACACTAGCATTAACCAAGTTGTCTCCTTTTGTAGATGCTATATACACAGAGCGCTATATGGGAAGACCCACAGAAAATTCAGATGCTTACAAAGTAAATGTTGCCAAATCAACCCTACAGTTTTAAACTGCACAGATTTGATTTAAAATGTAAGCTATTTTCTTCCCCTTTTGTAGAATTCTACAGTCACATCCAGAGCGAAGAACTTCAAAAATGTTGACTATCTTTTGGTTCATGGCACAGCAGACGGTATGTTCAGTCTTTTTCTTGTTTTTGATCAGTCGTGAACGTGTGACAGCCCTGTTTCACATCAGGGTGCTTGGTAACAAAGTCAAGTCGTGCACAAATGAACTGTTTGCCTCTAAAGACTTTCACACGGTTTGTCCTTCCCGTTAGATAACGTCCATTTCCAGCAGGCTGCGCAGATCTCCAAAGCTTTGGTGGATGAGCAAGTGGATTTTGAGGCAATGGTAAATATTGGCTCAGGGAAGTAGAATTAATATTGGTCTTGATGGTGTTGTTTTAAGGTTTCAAATGGAAAAGCTATGCATTTCGGTTATTATGAAAAAAATAAAATTATTGAATTTGTGTCATATGGTAACATGGATTGCAATTATTTTGTTTGTGCACTAATAATCTTTCCTGGTGTGCTAATTCCACAGTGGTACACCGACAAGGACCATTCTCTCGGTGGATCAGCCTACCAGCACACATACACCCTCATGAGCCACTTTCTGCAGAGATGCCTTGTTAATCCCAAATAGATGTGAACAAATGGACACAATTTTTATTGAATCATTTTGTTGATAAATGTATATTTTCTATTTTTATTGATGCTGAGAAATAAATCCAGTAATGTTTTGCCTTTTTTCCATTGCTGTACATGGTTTAGTCATTCATATTTGTGGAATTGTTTTCAAAAAAGTGATAAAATAAAAAGCCATTTCGGTTGAAAACATTTTTTATGTGATTGCGATAAATCATACATTTAATTGTTGTTTGCTTTATTATTGTTGTTTTTATATACAATAAGTAGGAAAAAGATTTATTTATATTAACAGGTTTAGGTTCATCCATATCTTTTAGTCATTGTTAGTTTGTTGAAATGTAATTACAAGCATCTTAGCGTGCAACTATTCAGGTTTGTCTGTTTTGTTTTTCTATAAGCAACTCCCCCACCCCCACCCCCGATTTTCTCAAACAACTTGACAGAATAAATACAAAAGCTCTTTTTTTTAATTGTACAACACCGTGTGAGATCAGTTTCATCAACAAAACAAACATAATTTCAACACGTTTTCAGGTGTTCATCTGTCAGATCAGAGGTCACGTTTGATTTGAACACGTCCTAAGGTGACAGTTTGACCATCCAGCTGTCATATTGTCACTTTTTAACTAAAGTTAAACATTCAGGGGGACTCAGCCGGAAGCTGACTAATGGGTTGAGTGCAGCAGCGAGTATGCTAACGTTTGTGTGACGGGGGGGGAGTCACCTGAAAGAGTGCTTGCTCCCCTGCTTGGCTATATAAGACGTAGCACAGAGGGAGGGGTCCATGAAACAGCTTCAGAAGCCAGAGAGAAGAACCAGTCGACTCAAACCACAATCCCTTTCTCCAAAATTCTTCTGAAAGGAGCAAAGGTGAGAATTTTTGCTTTTTTTCTAAAATCTAACAGTAACTTGTCTTGATAAAAAATCTTTCAAACTTTATTGAAAAAAAAAATTTCTTTTTATTTTTGCTCCTTACTTAGAGGCTCAAACAATGAAAAGTGCTCAGACTCTTGCTGGATTCCTGCTCCTCATCATTATCCAAAGCAGCTGGCAGGTTCCTGACCAGGAGGACGCAGACCGAACCCCTGTGTAAGATCTGCTTCTGCACATTTTATTCTTTTATTTAGCTATAGTATTGCCTTAATACACAAAATAATTCAGCTACTGTGCAAAGATTTCAATTTTGTCAATTTATATATTTATACTGAGAATCATTTTATTGCAAGTTATGTGATGTTTTTACTCTTTTTTTTTTTCCAACAAATTCATTGATTCATTTAATTTTTAATTAATTCTTTATCTTAAATTTACCTAAAAACCCAAGTTTGATGGCATTTTAATTATAGTTCAGGCAGAAAAGCTGTCAAAGCATAAACTGCTGATGAAATGAGGTTCTCACTTGTGTACTTTTGCAGTTTTTTGAGTGAAAATGCAATGTTCAGTGATCCAATTGAGTTCCCAAACATAAAGAGGCATTCTGAGGGCACGTTTTCCAATGACTACAGTAAATACCTGGAGACGAGAAGAGCACAAGACTTTGTCCAGTGGCTAAAGAATTCCAAAAGAAATGGGTGAGGATTTCTCACCTTTAACATGACTTTAATAGTTGTTCAAGACAGAAATTTGGACTTTTAGATTTACTCTGATTCCGAATCTTTCATTTTATAGACGACGCCTCCTTCTGTTTTATTCTGCAGGAGTTTGTTCAGACGTCATGCAGATGGGACTTACACCAGTGACGTCAGCTCCTACCTGCAGGACCAGGCAGCCAAAGAGTTTGTGTCCTGGCTGAAGACCGGCCGAGGCAGGAGAGACTGAACTCCGGCTCAGCGCCTCTGGCTGTTTCCCCTTTTTTCAAGAAGAATGCAGCTATTTTTCACTGATTCTGTGACAATATATGTTTCACAATCTGTACTGCACTTGTTCCTGTTAATACCATTACAATCCTTATCACAAGAAGCCTCACTGGCCTTCAGTGATTGAAGAAACTGTTGCAAAATACATATGACTCCTCTATTGTGTCATTTTTATCCTTTTGTTCAAATAAATTTGTATTGTCTTCACTGATTTAAAATGGAGGTGTGCTCTTAATTCATTTCATATTTAATAGTTTTTAGTTTTTTTTAATAAATGAATATGTAAAAGAAAGATTTCACCAGAGAATACAAAATGGTTTATGCACATTTAACACCCTCATGTGACAAAAAGGAAAACTGTTCTTAAATTACTTTATTTTGCTGCTATTCTCAAGAGTGTTTAATACTCAGTGTTAGTGTTGAATTTTGGCCTGAGATGTGATTCCACTATGATCTGCACTTTAATTATTTATTTCTTTATGTTTCAAATCTTGCTTGCCTAAAGAGGCAGAACAAAACCCAATAAGCAGTTTGCTCCCCAGTGAGAGCAGTGCTGTGGGATTTCCTACGATGATGCGTTTCACCTGTCAGCTGCTCACTGAAGAAGGATTTCCCACTGATGAACTGACTGCACACTGAGGACCATTATGTGAAATAAGAGGGAAAAAGAAATCATGTCAATCAGCTTAGTATGGTTGGGATGAGTGACTGGGTCAACACTACTGCTCACTCCTCAGTCCTCCTGGCTCTGAGACAAAACAGTAATTCACATGAGCCCGGCGGCGTGACGAGCTCTGGGATGTTCCACCTCTCTCGGCTGTCATCTGCAGCACATCAGACCATCTGTTGACTGCAAAAGAAATACCTCTGCCCACTTCTGTCTGCTCCCAGGCCAAACCTGTCAGGGTTAGGCGGAGTTGGCATGGGTGCCTCTCAGCTTTGACTCTGAGTGTTTCTCTGATATCTCTCACCATATGAACACCCCTGCTTTGTGATGCATAACAACACTTTCATTGATTACCAAGATGGTTTCCTTCATTTTTGACAAATTTTTGACCCTTCTCAAACAGACTGACATCTTTTCCACGACAATGGGATGTGTTTCTTGACATGGTTGTTTAAGAAATAAGAAGCAACTTATTGCAACAGTTTGGGTTAAATAACTTGTTAGCTGATAGATAATTGCCCATGCAGTAATTATCCAACAGGAGGTTCATGCCTATTTGCTTATTTAAATCCAGGTGGTGACTTTTCTTTGGCCAGGAAGTATATAAAAATAACAATCACTGAAAAGTACACGGTACAAGTTTAAATAAGCGGTAACTGCAGCACTATGAAAATTGTCTCCGAAAAACACCTGATATAATTTTTTTATTATTATTTAATTTCTAATGGTTCATTTTTGCTGTGTAGAAAAATGTTTCGAAGCATGATTTAAACAAAATACTTTTTTTATATACAAAGCTGTAAGTCACACTTTCATTACAGCATTTTACAGATTCTAAGTTCAAAATAAATTTAATTAAAATGAGGTAGAAGTGTGCAAATAGAGTCTGAGTTAGAATCTTGTCTGGGTTTTTCACTCATTTATTTTTTAGTATTCTTGCATGGAAATTTAGTTGAATGTGTCATGTTTAGGTTAGAGAATTGTGAAAAACAAAGAGTTCAGTTTTAATGTGGCTTACTGAGTGAATGAGAAACACACATAGAAAGTTAAATAAAGGCACTAAGAACCCATTAACTTAACCTCTTTATGTTTTGTAGATTCAGACATGTAGAGTTATTGTCCTGTTGACAATTAAATTTAAATGTTTATTTGTGTTTGTTTGCTTACAGTTGTGAGTTTTGTTTCACCTGCAACACAATCACAGAACATGACGCAGGTTTTTTGTCAGCTTTTATTCTTTCATCCTTCAACCTTTTGTTCAATGTTCTGCTGTTTTATTTTCAGCATCATCAGTCAACAAAGCTTTTTATTACCCACCAGTCAAGGGCAAGAGATGAGTGATAATGTTTTTGCCTGTGTGTGTTTGTCTGCCAGCAAAACATATGGACCACTGGACAAGTTTATAAAGGAAACGTGTGTAGGTTCTCAGCCAGCTTTGTGAAGTGTTAAAAAATGCAGGGACTATTTTGTCAAAAAAGTATGTGATGCAGTCAAGACTAACTACTGGTGCTCAGTGTGTAAATAGAAAACAAAATAAGGATAATGAACATTTCAGTTATGATCTCAGATAAAATTCAGGTTAAAGTCTTGTTCAATTGTTCTACGTTCATAAAAATACTGATTCTATGTTGTTTTATTTATCCCAAGAATTTAGTAAAATTCAAATGGCTGGAAAATACATAGTTTTGAGAATCTTTTAAATAATTTCTCGGGAGAGTATGCCCTTGGAACCCCTAGAACTGCTTCGCTCCACAGCATGAACAGGTGTTCTTCAATGCTGTCAGCAAATGTTAGTAGGTATGAGGTAGACTTTTGGGTACCAGCTTAGAATAAGGCTTACCTTACAATATATGTAAAATATATGATTCCAAATCATTATTTTGCTTACAAGATAGAAATCTAGTCTGAAATGTTTAATGTAGCACTTTAGATATATTATGTACATGGACAGATTTGGCTCACTATTTAGCAAGAAACCGTACAGTTTTATCTCTTTCTCTTCCTTAATTAATGCATAATAAACACATATTAATGATTTATAAAGTGTTTACACTTTCTATGAACTAAAAACCTATCTATGAACTAATTATAAACCATCTATAAGGGGAGCCTTATTGTAAAGTGGTACCGACTTTTGTTTCAAATAAATTCTATTGTTAACTGTTTTAGTTTGGCAACCTAGTTTCTAAAGATAAAAAATAATATCAAAGACAAAGCTATTTAATTTGGTGTGTGAATGTATGTAAGTTGGCTGTTAGATTTAGAAAATTGCACAGAGGGAACTACCTGAAATTTTGCCCAGGGCATCAAATTGGCTAGGGGCAGCCCTGATTGGACCACCTTCAACTCATCAACCCAATTAAAGATGGCTGCCACAGCTAATCAACCATTCCTAACACAAAATTACTATAACTTGGTCAATTTTAGACATTTAGATCGAATTTGATGTGGTTGTATCTGAGAGCCATTTTTAACAAAGTCTAATTGCTAGAAAGGTTTGTAATATTGCTTGAGATTGCACATACATTTTTTAAAAATGATTTTACCAAAGTGTTTCTAACTTTGTTCCTATCATAACATGATCTTAGCTGTAACATGACAGGTAGCAAGTGATGTCCATTCCTTCAAAAAATAAGTCTTTCTTTTTGCCAAATGTGTATTAATGTATTTTGGAAAATTTCATTTACTTTGTTCTGCTAAAGATTAATTCCATTTAAATTACAAGCTGAGGAAACATCTACATAAAATCTCTGCAGTTTATTTCCTTTGTTCATTTCCTTTTCCCTTTAGTCAGTTCTGCTTCTCAGCTCCTTCCTGCCCCGCCCTACCTCACCTGTCCCCAGTTAATATATACCAGGTGTGTCCACTCCTCTTATCTGTCCCAGTACCTATGGTTGTTCTGCCTTCATGTACGTCTCAGTGGAGCATTGTGGGTTCTTCATAGACCTTCTCAAGTTGCCATGTGCTTCCCTGTATCTGATCTACGGTCTTGGAAGGTTTTTCCTGTCAAATCCAGAGCAAGCTTAGCTCCTTAACAGTTGCCCCTGAAATGCCTTAAAAGCCTTTTGACGTTTTTTCATTTTTTGTAAGGGTGTCAAGGTAGTTACAGTTACAAGGTAGTTAGTTAGGTAAGAACCGAAGAAAGTCGTCTGACACCGTTTTTTGTTTTTTTAAAAAGCCCCCGGTAGCGTCTGGAATCATCCGGAAATGTATAAAGGCAGAAACTGCATGGTTTTTGCCCACCAGTGGAACAAAGACTGGGGTCTAATGTCTTAAAATTACGTTATCTGAATGTTCATTCTTTTATTGTTTCCTCCTGTTATTGTTCAGCCTGTTCAAATCCACTTTAGTTAAACACTAAATAAAAATGTGAAAAGCTGAGAAAAAATGTCATCCTTATTGCTTTGCTTTTTGCAAGTTTGTAGATTTTTATTCACTCAGCTAACAGATTTTAAACAAACATATCCAAGATAATTCAAATAAACAGCACAAACAATAACGCTCATAAAAATGTATTCAGATTATCACGTTGACATCAAATGCTTATTAAAAATATTCCTAAAGACTTAAAATCCATCTTTCCTAAAATGAAAATTTTTTTCCCTTTCAAAAGTGTTGCAACCTTAAAATATTTGTCAGGTTTGAACCACTTTAAAATACTTATTATTGATTATTGACACAGTAGATCGTAAACAAGTATACTAACACTGTCAGCAGTACACTGCCACAGAAAGCAAAATGCTGCAAGTTTTATTGGTTACATCTTCAGCATCGAACACAAAATTAATAAAAATACCACAAAAATATATATAAATACTTAAATAGTTTCTTACATGAACAGGGTCCTTTTAATTTGGCAGAAAGGGCTATTGCATTTGGCTTTTAAATAGTGCAATACATTTCCGATTTTATTGTCAGACATCAGAAATTTGTGCTTCAGTGAGCCACATTTAAAAACCCGCCTGGATTCAGAACAATTCCGAGTAACAGCACGACAGAAATTTGAACAATTTGTACTCAAGAAGATCATTTATGAACGGTCAGGTTTCACATTTAACCACTTGCACACAGATTCACAAGACAGAAGTTGAAGGAATAAAAATTTCAAAATGCTGACTTGTTTCCTGACACTCAGAGGAAACAGTGAACACAACACTGCCCACGTTATTTCTTCATCTTGTATTGCTTAATTATATTCAAGAATGTTAAAAAAATACAAAGAAAATGTAACACTAGCAGATATAAAGTGCTGTAAAAATGATACAATTACCTATTTCTAAAACCTTTGCACTTCATGCTGACAAATATTCTTAAAGCAAAGCAAATATAGATGAAAAAGTGTCAATAATAAAAACATTTTAGTAGAATGGCTCATTTTATTATATATGTATAAAATTGTGCAAATTTAATGTGGCATTTGAATAAAAACAACTAAATTAAATAACAAAAAAAGCACATTTTCTTCTGTTTTTTAATGTAGAGTAGAGAAATATGCCTACATAGTTATTTAACTCACACTAAAGGTGCTGGTAAGTGTTATATTACTGTCAAACTAATTTTGTGCTTAAAAGGATTTTTCTGTTTTGATGACACTTTTACCAAATGACTGTAAGATTTGTTTCTTCCTAATCGCTGGCATTCCAAGTATTTCCAAAAGAACCTTTTGACATCTCATCTGTGATGTTGATAACTGGGATTCCTCTGTTAAAACAAAAGACAGAATAGTTTATTACACACAAAACAATAATTCACTAAATAGATTCTGTCCTTGCAGAGTTACTTACGTATACCCGCCTAATGGCACCTGCACTACTCCTTCATCCTCTGCGAGTATGCTCTGTTCTTCTTCCTGAAGACGAATGATGGGTAAGATTTAAACAAAATGAATGCAAACACGTCTGCACATGAACACAGTTTTGGGTTATGGGGTTAAGCATCACCTCCTCTGCATCTTCAAGCTTTTTTTTCTTGCTCTCTGGCATGAGATCATCCAGCCAGCTCAACTCTCTCTTGGTGAAAATACAGTCCATTAGTTTCCTGATGAACACCAGAGCCAACACCTGCAGAAAGAAACCAAACAAAATCCACAAACAGGGATGTGCTTTGCAACTAAACACAAAAACGAAGGAAATTTATGTTTGGTAGATAATATTTGTTGTAACAATGCTTCTTGGCAATAAATTTTATACCGTTGGAAAGTCTGCTAATTTCCAAAATTAATTTCCCAGTGCGAAACCTTGGTGTTATTTTTGACTCCTCCCTCTCCTTTCAATCACATATCAACGCCATCACCAGGACATCATTCTTCCATTGTCGCAATATTGCTTGTCTCTGTCCCTTCCTCTCTCACTCCATGCTAAAATACTTATCCACGCTTTCATGACTTCAAGACTTGACTATTGCAAAAAGCATCCTCTATGGACTTCCCTCTATGCATCTGCAAAAGCTCCAGTACACACAAAACTCAACTGCCCGCCTTCTCACCAACACCCGCTCCCGTGACCACATCCCTCCTGTTCTTAAAAATCTCCACTGGCTCCCTGTTCAGTACAGCATACAATACAAAATACTCCTCATCTCCTACAAAGCTCTCAATAATATCTCACTGACCTCCTCCATCGTTACTCTACTCGCCACCTCCGTTCCTCTGACTCTAACCTCCTGACCCCCATCAGAACCAAGCATCGCACCATGGAGGATCGAGCTTTCTCTGCTGCTGCCCCATCCCTCTGGAATCTCTTCCTCACAAAATCAGGAACTTTGACTCCCTACCTCTCTTCAGATCACTACTCAAAACTCACCTATTCAATCAGGCTTACCCAGCATAATTTTCTTTTTTTTTGGAAAGTGTCTTTGACTATCCTAAAAAGCGCTATATAAGTTTGATGTGTTATTATTTATTATTAATATAATTATTATTATGTGTAGCCACACACTAAAACTATAAGTTAAAGTAGAAAAAAAAAACAATTGAAAAACTTTTTACTAAAGGCAGAGATAATGGAGGTGAAAGGGGAGGAGTGTGTGAGGACATCAGTGTTATGGAATGAACAGTTTTGTACTGTTGTGCAGGGTTTAAGTTGACATTATTTAGACTAGTATTTCTCCTAAAACTAAATTTTTTATATAATTTTATTTTGAAAAAAAAAGATTAAGCACTACTTTACTCTAAACTTAAACTGGAGTATTTAGAGTATTTCCTGGAATGATTTTTTTTTACCCGTCAAATGGATGGGTGTGGATTTTTGGATTAAAGGAAAGATATTGGTGTGAAAGTGGCTGAAACATCTGGATATAGAACAGATTTATTGAAAATTAACCTAAAACCCTGTTACATAACCAGTGAACGTGTATAAAACCTAATCAAATGTAACAGAAAGAGAGAAACTCAACACATTTCTTATCATAAACCTGCTCACACTTTCACACTATTTCTGTTCTTTTATACAATGATGTCACAATAATAATTACTCACCATCATCGGAAAGACGATGGCAGCCCTCGAGGTCTTGATGACCCACAGCAGAATCAGACAGCTGAGCTGGATGATGGTGAAGAGATGCACCTTCCTCAAGGGGACGTGTCGTAAGTAGATGAAGTCTGGCTGATGTTTGGCTGGCATGCCGAACAACGTGAGACGATCAAAAAACTGCCAGGGATAGAAGAAAAAACAACATTTACAGGGCATTCATTATTTTGTAAATCAAACACAACAATGCCAAATTAAGCAGCATGTACAGTACAACCATGTTAACGTGCAAATTATTAACACTTCATAATATTTGGAAAATGCCCTGTTTTATTTCAGAACCACTACAATACAAAGAAGTTACCATAATGGTCCTACATGTTGCTCAGAAACAACAAAAAGGTGTTCCGAAAGATGAACACAAGTAGTTTATTTTTGTACAGCAAAATACAATGTGCCATTTGATGTATTTAAATGCATTTTTTTTTTGTTCAACTCATTTTGAGTATTGCTAAATGACCTGTCAGCAGGTGATTCAGGAAAAGGATATTGCTTCATTTGATTGAACACAGCATAGCATAGAGTCTACATTTTGTTAGACAAGTGGCTTTAAAAGAGGGAGGGATAATGCAAAATTGACTTTTTGAGCTTTATATCATGTTTTACTGTCATTCCCTCATCATAAACATACTCAGTGTTGCTTTGACTCATTCAAGCATGTTTGAGAAATCATTGAATCTCCTGTGGTAATCAATCAGAGGTGCAATATTGCAATGCAATATTTACCCAATACTCCTCCCCAGCCAAGGTCCCGCCCCACAGAGCACCCTCCCCCATGCCTCCCCACAGCTCCACCGGACTAGAAGAAATATTTCTTTACAAATCGCTCTGATTTTATTGCAAAACAAATCTTATGGTGGATGTTTATGATTTCATTGTAAAACAGATTTATAATGATCTATATTTATAGTTTCTTTGCAAAAAGTAGCTTAACAGCTGAAACGTCTTGTAAGAGCCACTGTACTTACTCCGGTTCTTCAGCAAACATACTTTACGGGTCCAAAATTTGAGTAAGGTTCAACTGTATCCTGAGTTGCCTTTTTCCAAAACTGATATTATATAATGTTGCTTCTTTTTGTTTAGTTTTTTTTAGATTAAAATACAATGCTTCTACAGAAGGTTGTAAACAACATGGAGCATTGTTGTAATGATGTGCTGAAGTGGGAGTGTTGGAAATGGTAGGAGGTTCTTAAAGAGAAAGACCAATTTCAAGGAGTTTAGAAGGTAACATAGTTACTTGATTTTTGTACAGAATTGAACTATGTGACTGAAAAATACATAATCCCCCCCAAAAGAATACAAATATGCAATAAATTCTGGGAAACTTTTTATTAATACTTTTACCTGAATTCCTCTGAGAGAAGATGCTCCCATGTAAAGGAATACTCCATACAACACAGGCATTGGAATAAACTGAAAACAGTAGAATAGTTTTGGTTCAATAACAACTGAATGCTTAAAATCACACTTAAAATATCAGAGATCATAATTGCACCAGGTCATAGTGATGGTGTCTCACCTTCAGCACAGAGGTCATGAAGACAGAGGAGCCCATCAGGGTGAAGATCATGAGGCCTGTGATGCGTTGCTCTCTGATCCCGAGGAACTTGGGCTGCTCCCCGGGAGCCGAGCACTCCGACTCCAGCTTCAGGCTGTTGACGTGGGTGATGGAGAGGACGGTGGCCGCTACAAACCACGGCAAGCCCATCAAAGAGCACACGCCCAGCATCACCCCGACCATCAGCAGGTCCAGGTGGTATCCGCAGCCTTTCTGAAGAGGAAGGAGAGTTGCACAAATCCTGTCATGTTGATGCCATGTGAGCAACGCAAGGGCTTCAACCAGAGCAGAGGAGTACCTTGAGTTTGTTTTCCTTCCTGTTGATGATGACGGCTGTAATCTGCTGGTCCATGAAGATGAGAATGGTACAAAGCAGAGCTGGTATGAGAGTTATGACTGCCGTCCACCAGGGGTTCGGTCCCAGTGGGTTGATAAACCAGCCTCGATCGTCTCTGGTTGGCTGTCAAAACAATTATACTTTTTTACATTGCCCTGCCACCGTCTGAGTCTTTATTTACATGTGTTGTGTCGATTGAAAGAAACTTGGTTTATTGCTAACCTTAAACACACTGGGAACCTTTAGTTTTGGAGATGGGATCCCTAAGGTGTAGTCGACCAAGACCATGGTGAGAATAGTGAAGAAAACAGCAAAATCACTGATGATGGAGCGCACCTGAAAGAAAAGGCACCTGATGAAAGTGACACCAAAACAATTCATCATTTATTACATTTTTTATTTAGTTTGTATATTATTATTCTTGGGTTCGTCATTAGACAATTTAAAATCCATATTTATATAAAGCAGACTTTTTTTGTAATTCTTTTATATAAATTGTAGCTTTTTCACCCTTGACTTTACACTTGGTGGCACTAATTGTGTTTTGTTTGTAACATATTTGTAGGGGAGCAGTAGATGAAAATAAGCTTTATGCTAAATCCAATGCAAAGCATTTGCCTCTTTGTGATGTGATGTTTTTTTTGTTTGTTTTTTTTTGCACACTCCAGACAAAAATAAACTTAACTCAGTTTAACATATCACTCTAATGCTGACAATATACAGTTATCTGTTTCTGCCAGCCGCCTCAGCATTGTAATTATCCTCATTTAGGTCCTAAAATGGCAACTGGATTTTTTTTCTGTTAGTTCTTAGCATCATTTGAATGGAAAAAGCACTTCGGTTGAGAAGCAAAACATCTTCAATAACAGAGGAGAAGTTTGGTTGCATTGTTCTTACATTTTAAGGATTTTTCATCTCCTGAATGACGGAGAATCTGCACAAATATATCCTCATCAACTGTATGACTAACGTTCAAAACCTGTTATTCGAGAACTACTTAAAACTAAACAAGGTCAATGAAGATATTATTTAGCCAAATCCTGAAAGAAAAAAAAATTATATATATATATTCTATGATGACTGCTCTGCTTTTTAAACCCAGTGGCCATTAAATAAAATGCATAAATGTCTGATTCTGAAATGAGATTTTTTCTGCAGTAAATCTCAACAGGATTTTTGTCACTTTTTAAAAAGATATCTAAATTGTTATTCTTGGAACAACTAATGCTTTTAGTTTTGCTACCTCAAATGACTGTTACACACTTAACTGAAAAAAAATAAACAAGAACCAAATGAGCTCCAGTTTACGTTTCAGTGCTCAGATACTGAAAGTTGTGAGAATATCAGTTCTATGCTAAAGTCTCTTAAAATGAACCTTCTTAATTTAAATAAATCAATATGCAGCAGGAATGTAATTTCAAATAGCATTGTATCTTGGATGAACTTAATAAAAAACCTTGAGAGACTTTCTGAGTAGGACAGTAAGCAGGGTTGGACACTGGGGAGCGACCTTGGGAAGGTGGGAGGGCTTGTGGTCTGGGGCTAACGTAAAAATGCTATAAAAAAGAACAAGATTAAGAAGAAGAAGAAGAAAGTAGGAATTTCATGTAATAATAAAAAATGTTCTTAATAAAATTTTTAATGAGAAAATAAAAACACTTAAAATGGTCGGGAACTCAACAATATTCTGTTTTTAAAGCAGATTAAAATAATATTTATCTTCATGCTTTCATTATAACTCAGATGTTTATTATTGGATTCATATTACTTTTTATTACTGCCATAATGATTTTTGTATGTAATCTTATATATTTTATGATCTGTACTTCTCTGTTCTGTTTTTATTTGCAACTACAACCACGTCATTTTAAACATGCAATACTCGTATATTACCACTAGAGGGTAATGCTGCACCGTGCTGCACAAGTAAGTTAGACTCATTCTGTTAGTGTTACAGTGGTGATAATGGTGATGCATGGTACCTTTGTGGGAAAGTAATTGCTGAACTTAAACTCCTTGAGGAAGGCAGACATGACGACAGTAGAAAAGAAGAGAATGACGCACCAGAAGAGAACATCAGGAACGTAGGGTCCGTGAGGCCCGCAGGCTGTTCCAACAAACTCCCCTCGCTTTTCAACGCAGTCCTGCAGGAGGAGAGTGAAGCTGAATCAATCAAACTTATTGGATTAGTGATAAAGTGACAGAGTTCAGGAGCAGAAAAAACCGGTGCTGATAAAAGTACTTTTACAATGATCTGCAGTACCATTTTAATCTGATATAATCTAACATAATCCAGCCCACATGTCCTAAATCTCGTCTCCTCTCCTCCATCTGGATAAACTGGCCACTTTAAGATGAAAAGCAAACTCTTCCTTTTTTTTCCACTCCAGTTTTTTTAGTGCAACAGTTCTTGTCTGACCTATTTCGACACGACCCACATATCTGTTTCAGCTTCCTGTCGCTGTTCTCACTTATTTAATGGCACAGAGTCGTACCTTCACCTCCAGGGCCTCCCAGTAGATTTCAGAGGCGGTGACGTTGTTGAGCTCCCAAAACTTTAGAGTCACATTAGAGGGGTCCGAAGGCTCAACACAGGAACATCTGTCACAGCAAATAACGTCTTAATTATCCCTGTTTTGTCATTTAACTACAATTAGTAAAATCATAATCAACAATTTTTGCTTACGAGTACATGGTGAGTTTGTCCAAGTTGTTGTTTTTATTGAAGGGATAGATTTCTCCCAGGTGTAAAAGTTTCTCCAAGGCTTCATATATGAATATGAGGCAGATGAGTGAGGCAAACGCTTCCTCCGTGAAACGGGTGATGTAGCAAACAAGGGAACTGGCATCTGTAGCCACCAGCAGAATGCAGAGGAAAGCCGTCCACAGGCCGATGCAGGTTCTCAGCGACAAATACGACAAGCCGTACTCCCTACATGGAGATTAACGATGAGAGCAAATGTGATTACTTATTGTTCGAAATGTGGTGGATTGGAGAAAGTCATCATCACAATTGACGTCAAAAGCTCAGGGAATGTATTACAAAGTGAGCTGATCAAATAGCCGAGAATTTAAATCCAAAAGGATGCCGTGTACAAATAAAACAGACTCTAGAGTCATTTGGTTCATCGTTTCATTTGTGACGTCACATTTTAAGAATATAGCGTACTTGCAGAATTTAAACAGGATCTTTTCAAACACCAGCACGGGGCCTGTGCTTCCCAGAATGGTGAGGGGCTGCCCAGCAAACAGGGAGTAGGCTATTCCAGTCAGAGAAGCGCCAAACAGAGACTCAATTGCACTCTGGAAGAAATGAAAAAACACAATTTTACTAAAATAAAATATAGATATTCAAATTCTTCTTGTGGAAATCTTTATTTAAGAGGAAACAGAAATGCGTGACATGAAAAATAAAATCGTAGAATGGTCATCTGAGTTTTTTTATTGCAATAAACAGGAACACATACAGTTAACCCCTGCTCCCCCTAAGGCAGTAATAAGGCCTATACTGTTTAACAAACATTAGGTCATCTTAATAAAGCAAGATTTCATCCTAAGCACCTTGCTGGGTCAGGAGAAAACAGAGATGAATGCATGTGATAACTAAGAGTGATTGCTGTTAGAAAATCCTGTTCTGACTTTAATCATTCTATCTACCAACCAACAGTGTCATGAAAACCTGAGTCATGAATTACAGGCTCCTACAACGTGAGTAAAAACATTTAACAGAAAAAAAACCTCACTATTCTTCCTTCTGTTGCTTCGCCCAGCAGTCCTCCGAAGGTGATAACAGGAGACATGCAGGCACAGTAGAGGAATAAGAAAGAGGCAACACACTGCAAACTAAAAGCATCCATGTAGTCAGACAGATAGTGGGGGGCCTTCCGCTTGATGTCCAAAAAAAGACCACCAAACCACCTGAAAAATATAGAAAAACTATTTTAAAAATTTCCCAGTTTTTGTTATTTTGTAAACAGAAACAAAACATTGCTTTGCTTGTTTTTGCTCTCAAATGTATTCTTCCTTCCCTGCCTCCTTCCTAAAATTGAGCTGTTGGTTCAGTGTGAAGATGGAAAAGTCTAGCTGCAAATAGATATCAGAGGAAAAAATGTTTCTATGGAAACCACTTCAGGACTGCAGCTACAGCTCAAGTTTCCACAGAAAATGGCATTCAGCTGTACTGGGTCTGTTTGTTGGAAGATGGTATTTTTCAGTTTGCTGGCTTGCTCAAACTAATAATTAAACTGATGAAACTTTAGTTTCATTTGCTGGTGATGAGATTATACTTCAGAAACACTTTATTTTCTGTGTAACTTTGAATTTTACCTCCCAGTTCGCTGCAGTTCTGGACCACCGTGGCCATCGTCTGCATCTTCCTCCTCACCCTCCACTAATCCATTTGGTAAAATGTTGCTTTTCTTTCTTTTTTCCTGTTTAATAACAATACCATTCATGCTTAAGGTTTTTGGTGTCAAAATACCAGAATAGGAGAAAAAAAAAAGACAGTTTGGACAAACCTGAGAAGGTACGTTTTTTGGTGGCTCTATCCGTATGGAAGGGTCCCATTCTCCGGGAGGCAGGACCGTCACTTGATCAAGAAATTCATCGATACCAGCAATCAGATCATTCCGATCTTTAGCTTTATAGGCAACATCATGAAAAACCTACAGAAAAATAGAATGATGTCGCTTTTCTGGCTTAAAACATGATTTATGGCAGAATATGATGGTTATATGTGATTGTTTTGAGGCTAAATAAAGATGGACAAAATCTAATCTGTGTACAAAATAATAAACACTTTGATTGTCAAAAGGAAGAAGCCAAAGTTAACCATTTATGCTCTTTTAGATAAATTTAATCTTGAGTGAGGTTTATGAAAACCTGCAGGTCTTTACAGTTGTACAAACTTGACATTGACGGTCCATAAAGCTGAGTCCTGGTACCATCATCCTGCTTACTGTAATAACTTAATAATTTCTGTCTGCATTTATTCCAAAAACAGAGTGAAGACTTCCATGCAGTGGATGTTTTTCCACAGTCTTGGTGAATAACAGCATAAAATCTGGACAAATAGAAGCACATGAGGGCTGACTAATCGCCAAAAGCAAGTTATGAAAGCTCTGAGCTGTGTTTCACACATGAAAAAATGTTCCACCACTTCAGGGAAGTGAATTGAGTTCTTCTGGGCTGTGAATTTATGCAAAGTGCAGAAAAGTTGAACACGAGACATGATTGACATTCCATCAAATGGTGCACGTGTGCTAAATGATTAGAAATCCTTTAAGGTGAAAACATTTTGAGACATTTTGTTCATTACCTCGTCTGTCATTAAAGTTGCTATGGAGCGTCCAATCTCGTGATACTGGGCCCCCCGACCAAAAGGTCCTAAAATTATAAACAGAAACCTGAATGCAAAAAAGAAACGAGAAAGAATTTAGTTTTCTGCAAAGATGCAGTGTCGATGCTAAAAGACGTGGATAGTGAGTTGTTTAACAGCTGAACTTTAAAGCTAGTTAAATAATTTTAAGAGGAGGAGACATAAGGTGCAGAAGGACGGACAGAAAAAGCAGAAACATTAAAGACTAAAGCAAAGATGATGAGACAAAGACACAAAGGAAGCATAAAAGGCAAAAAGGACAGAAAGGACAAAAAAGTGTACATTAGAATAATAAAAAGGCATAGAGACACGAGGGAAACAGGAGAGCACAAAAAGAGACTAAAATTAAACATGAAAAGACAAGAAATTACATTAAAAGGATAAAAAATGAGCCTAAAAGGATGCATAGAGAAGACATAAAAAGACAAAAAGGATGCATAAAAGACAAAAACAACCCTAAAGAGGACACAGAAAGAAAAACATAAAGATGGGAAATCTTAAAGAGACAAAGTTTTAAAAAAATCTTAATGCATAATGCGTGAGAAAAATAATTATGAAAATTATAAAAAACAAAAGTCATCATAACATTTTGAATAAGCTGAACTTTTTGATGTATGAAGAACTCAAACAACTGAAAATTTACTGATGTTTTTAGAGTCCATTGTTAGAAAGAAATGAATACCACTGAATTCATTCATACATTTAGTTGTCAAAATAAACGTTTTTATTTTCAACTAAGAAGCTGTAGTTCCTTATTTGAATGTAAAAAGAAAAACATAAGCTGCAGTGACCTTGTAGCAATCGGGACTTCAGCCAGCCCGTTGAGCAGAACCGCAGGAGAAAGACGGACAAACGCCACCAATGGCTTGTTCAGGAAGTCCAGCTCTCCAACCAACACGTTACATGTCTCTGCGCCCGGTGGGATCTTCTTCATGAAGTGAAGGTCTATCTGAAAAAGAACGCCCCACAGTCCAGAACAGCTAAGCAGCTTTGACAGTAAGGGCAGCTTGAAGAAAACATTGCAAGCATTTATATGAGGAGGTCGTTATTTATGTTTTATCCCCACGTTAATCTCCCAAATGTAGGAGTTTAACTGACTTCTAGTCTGAATACAGTCCAGCTGCGATGGATTTGTTGGTCCTAACAGTCAAATAGGTCACAGATGTGTGAATAAAAATTGTACAGAAAAAAAACCTATCAGAGTCCAGATGTTAGTCTGATCTGTTACATAATAATTCATAAGAGGCTGTCATTTCTAAAATGAACATTCCTGGTAAGCTTTCCAGCTATAAAACTGATCTATCTGCTTTGACTCTTTGAAAAACCTAAATTATACAGATGTGAGGTTTTTTCAATATTATATGTTGTTTTTTGTGATAATTATTATAGGATGATAAGTGTTTGTTCCTGGAAAGAGATCATAAAGCAGATTGATTTGAGGTACATTGCTCAAAAGATTGATGGGTCACCAAGATATTTAGCCCCAGTGTTAAATAAATTACAGCTTCAAGTAAATAATAATCTGCAGTTAAAAATAGCATTCCTTTTTAGTTCAGTGAATAAATTAATAATAGAGCACATACAGTTGTAGCGATGACACAAAATATTCATCCTATTAATATTTTAAACACATAATTGCATAACTGTATTTGAGTAAAAATGATGAATTTAATACAAGTGTTCTCATTTGTGTAATGGTTCTCTGTGAATCCAGTATTTGGGTCTTATTTTGGTTTTGAGTGGTTTAATACAAATTTTTAATTATTATGTTATTTTTTACAGTGCATCTCTGTGTGTTAGTGGCTCATTGAGGGACAAAGTTCAAAATTTATTCCAAGTATTTCATAAAAACAGAGGTGAAACTACCTGAAGCAAATCATTGTCCTTTTTGATTCTACTTATTTACTTTTCGGTGCTTCTTCTTGCCTCGTAGCTAACTTAACAAACTTCAAGCAAAGACTGAACAACTGCTCTTCATGGTGTGTGGATTTTAGGTCTGCAACACTTCCAGGCCAGTGCATGAAACCACTCATCAAGTAGGCAGACTGTTTTAAATGACACATCAGTTTGTCCAAGTACCCTCAGATTCAACTGCGGAAGCAATATTCACCCGCCGTCATTGTGTAAGGCAACAACTGTTTCAATTCTAAGATCCAAACTCAATTAGGCAATAAATAAAGTCAGAGTATCTTTTGAAAGCAATTAATAGGCTGCGATGTTTGACACAATCAGCTTGGATCACAGTGAGAGGATCTCCCCAATTTAAACTCTTTGTTAAAAGTTTGTTTTTGTTCCTGTTCCACGTGATGCCAGGTTAATGTTGCTTCCTGCATTATTTAGTTGAGCCTTTTCCTTTAGTACGTTTCAGCAGGTTTTCCTCCCTGCCAGCTCCTAATTGGCTGATTGTTTACACCTGAGCTACATTCTGTTAATTAGCTCTGGCAGTATAAGACAACCTTTATTTTAATTACTGTGTACGGTTTCCTCAAACTAACTAGAGCAGATTAATAAATATTTTAAAAGTATAAATATGCCAGAATTAGCATATTAGCTCAATTTCATCTGTTGTGGATTATTACTTTTCACCCGTCATCAATCTACATTCTGTTTTTTTCCTACTCTCTTATGACAGAAGGTAAGGAAAATGCACATGTAAAAAAATCATAATAATTCTCAATTTTAATTTGACATTTATTAACCTTGAAGCGTAAGTAGTAAGAATGTGCACATTCTGCAGATTAGAACCTAAAACCGTCTTGTTGTGGAGAAATATAAGTGACCACCAGACTGAAGACATTTATTGGGGTTCTGTTAGTACTGATTCTTAAAAACACTACACATAAGAATTTGTTTTTTTGGGTGATCCTGAAATTTTTTTTATAATCAATTTTGAGTAATTGCTTGTTTTTTATAATTAAATAGTGATAATGTTTAGTTAACACGCGCCTCAAACGAGACTCAACACAGCATATTTCATTTAGCTGGTAGGATGGTTTGTCTAAGGGTTTCTGGTCACATGGTAGGGAGAACATCCAATCGATGTGACAGATCGTCCCTAGGGGAGTGACCAGAAGAAAGTGTTTCTAGATGACTGGATGTCTTGGATTGTGGCCATTCTGCAAAAAAAAGTCTGTGAATGGTCCCAGCGCTGGTATTTGTATGGCTTTACTTCTTACATTTAACATTCAAGTCTAAATCCTGTATTTGCTTCCTTGTCCTGAACAAATATTGGAGTAAGTGACTGTGCAGTATTTTTCAAGACCTAAAAAAACACATTCAAAAATAAGCACCATACCTTGCTGAAGTCCACAGAACTGTTCTCTCTGCTGATGTCTCCTTTGCCATCTGGACCTGCTAACTGAGACTGGGAGGCCGTTAACTGACCTGAATAAAATACAAAAAATCAGGAATTTTATACCTTTTTTTTTGATCCAGTTATAAGTAATGTGGAAATTGTTGCCTGAAGCACATTTCTAACTGGACTAAAGCAATACAGAGACACGTGTCCCTTTTTACACTCATTCCAGTCTGTCCATAACATAATCAAGATTTTGCCTTTTTTTTTTTTTTTTTTTAAGGTTTTCATTCAAATGAAGTTTCCCAGTATTTTAGTTTGCAGGGGGCACAAATCTCAAAAAGCTCACCATTCTTGTCCAGATGAAGCTCTGATGCCCGTCGGCCCATGTCAGCGATGGAACGTACAATCGGCAGGCGATTAGCCAACTTCTTCTGGTTCTGGTGATGGTGCTGCTTCAGGAGAGTTTCACGCACTTTCTGTCTGAGCTCTTCTCCCAGCGGCGAGTATAACTCTTGGTTGTCTAAGACCATGTCTAAGGTAGAAAAACACACAAGCAGTAAGTCTGCAGGTTTTAGGATTTAACTGAAAATAACACTCCAAACTAAAGCAAGGACACAAAGGTCATGAACAAAGGCAGCTCATCTGTAGCAAACTGTACTTTCTTTTTTTTTTTCTTTTTTTTTTTTTTAAGTTCTGTAGAAAGTAAGTCTCCCTCAATTATATTTTCACTTGTCAAAAACTATTAAAGGCTGAGGTTTACCTGCAATCTCCTCTATGCTGTTAGCCCTCATGTCGAGCAGCACTGTGCTGTTGATGATGCAGCTGCGCAGCTCAAACAGACTGTGCAGGGACAGCGTGGCGACGTAGGGTTTACTCCATCGCTCACCTCCGTCCTCTACGTCCTCCTCAAACTTCAGCCACCTATAAAAGAGGAGTTTGCATCCAGTGAGGCCAGCAGACGGCAAACTGGCCAGCCATCTGTTCTGGATCTGCAGTTAGAACACTCGTTCGTTCTGAGGCCCTCACATGGAGCTCCTCTATCCTCTCAGCTTCACTCATTTACTCTCCTTCCTTATTGCTTTTTATCAGAGGATCAATGTAAATAAAATATGTCGTATTCATCATGTCAGCAAAGCATCATCTTTTTGAAAAATTCTGGTACACTGGAAAAAATAATGTATTGGCAAGTTCTTTGAAACTATTCCTTTAAAGTAACATATCATTTTAAAGCAGGCCGATTTCCAAAGTTAATAAGCTGTAGATTTTAATCCAACTGCTGGGTTGCAGTCACACGACCCAGATGACGCGTGAAATTCAGATGGGGGTGGCAGGAAGTGAATTACTCTTGTTCAAAACACAGCGAAATAGATCACAGCGAGTACCCTGATGCCCTAAATGGGCTGGTGCAGACAAGATTTTGCAAAAAACAATATGCATACATTTAGGATATGAGCCATATTGTCTAAATAAAAAAGAATTGCTCAGATTATATGATCTGGAGGATTTACCCGGTGGCGAGGCTATTGATATAACAAACTATCTGGTGCTACAGACCTCACACTATACAACGAGCCAGATGAAAGCTTTCAAAAGCCTTGAAGCCTACAAGTAGTTTGTTTCAGGTTGGGTCAAATGTTTAGGATTTAAGAAAGCTTTAAATTGCTGTTGACTTGTTTGTGCCGGTGAATAGTGAAATGTTAGCCTGGTAAAAACCAGCCCCTTGTCCTTCACTTTGCTTCGAACATAGGGTCTGGACTCTCTGCTATTGAGAAGCGATTGCTTTCTGGAGGCGTGGCCTCTGTTGAAGTTTAAAACGATTGGATTGGTTGGCCGTGACGTATGTGTGCGCCTGTGCCAGCTCTTTGAAGGAGGCTAAGCTAAGAAGCTAACCGGGAATTCCGTGCGCTGTAAACAACCCTAGAGAAGTACGGAGCTGAACGAGACGGTTGTAAATGATGCTGCAGACTTTGTCAGACAAATTTATTTTAATTTGGAAGCATTATCAACACGAACTGGCTTCATTCACTTCCTCCACTGCCACTGTTAAACTACAAGCTGACACTGCGCAGAAAATCGACGTTGTCGTTCAAAACTCCTCCTTCTGTTTGCTGATTGGCCCAGGTAAAAATTCTAC
>JARVJO010000061.1:12058398-12075615 GCA_031762555.1 Cynodonichthys magdalenae | reverse complement strand
AAAACTCCTCCTTCTGTTTGCTGATTGGCCCAGGTAAAAATTCTACTGAAGAAATCCTTGTCTATGGGAGAAATCCCGGACAAAGCAGTGAAGGGAAACTAGAATTGAGCAGAACTACATAGGAAGGCAAGGGCCAGGCTAGTGAATTTTGCTATTTTAAGTAATTAGCCTATCGCTAACGAGTTAACCCCTGTTATTTCTATGTACTTGGATCTACTTGTACATATTTATTTAGCTTCTGTAAACCCAAAATTTGAGTAACTGTCCAATAAAATATTTGAAAATATGATTTTAACAATACCATCCTTACCTGTCAGAAAGTGGTAGCTGCAAACTCTTACATTGTTGTCCATTTCCACACCCCCTGTTTTTAGCCTAGATTGTTGATCCACTTTTGTTGGATTTTGCGGTTGCAACAACCGTACACAGCACAGAATTAACAGAAGGAAACAGGGCTGCATTTACTTCCTGCCCCCGTCTGCATTTTGTGACATTTATGCGTTATCTGCAACCCAGCAATAGTTACTTCCTGAGAGTTTTCTTTAAATCTGGTAACTGGCCAATAGTCTGTGCGTCCAAAGCTTTGAACAAAACGTCATTGTCGCCATGAATAATAAGCAGTGAAGCATTAGACAAATGTCAACATGTCTCAATGGTAGGGAGCGGAATCATGGCCCTGACCTTTTCTTTTCTATTAAAGCTGCAGTCGATGGCATGATTACTGCATGTTGATGATACTTAGTAACAGGAGGATTAACATTACCTGGCACTTTCCCTCCACTCAGAGTCACACTCTCCATCTCGCACACAGATCTCATCCATCTGAGTGAAGAGGTCATGGGGGATGTGCTCCTCATCATCATCTTCTGCTCCCAGCAGGAACTGCACCCTCTGAGAGGGGGTGTCTGGGAGAATTGCGTTAGTTATCTAAAGGAGACTATGTATTTTTAAACTCTTCTTTTTCACATTTAAAAATAAACTCATTTTGACGCTGTCTCTTTATAAATCCAAACCAGGTGCTTCATGCCCTGCCCCCCTCCAGCTTCCAAAACCGTCCATTGTACTTTAACCCAAATATAAAACAATATGTATTAAATGGCTAAAAATGTGGATTTTGCATATTTCCCCTTTTAAAATGAACTAAATCAGATATACAGTATAATATGAACAAATTCATTGGTTTAGTTTTTTACCATAAACTGGTGACTCTCTACCCTCCACCAAAGGGAGGCTCCGCTCCCTGCTCCTCCTCCACTGTTTCTTCCCATGGTGACGATGCCTGTGATGGCTGCGGTGCCTGGTGTTGCCTAAGGGGACGTGGACCCCGATGTAGAGAGTCCTGTGGCCTGTGTACAAATCCCACAGGAATTAAGGAAGAACAACAGCAGCTGAGGTTTATTTATGTTTGTTGTTTTAGTTTTATTTTTTCTGCATGCAAGACAACACAAAATTAAAAAAAGCAGTGTATAATAACATGACGTTAACTGTTAAATTCATATTTAGAATCGCACCAAGCATCCCTTGAAAGAAATTCATATAGCCCATTACATTTCCGGTCAAGGACAAACGAAACATTCACCCTCTCACTCACACCTATTCAATTTTTTTCCTTAACCATGTACAGCTGTCTGGCCAAAAAAAAGTTGCCACCTGGATTTAACTAAGTCCTGTGATCTGAGGTTGCTGCAGTTGGTCAGGTCTAAGTTCAGCAACAGGATGTGCTCAAAGAATAAGTTCTATGGAGGACCGAACCTGACATAGAAATAAAAGCAGAACTATATAAATGGACCAATAAATACATTTAAAATCAACAATTACATTAAAAAAGGAGAGCTTTACCACATGTTTTATAATTTAACTGACCTTTATATTTATTTTTCCAGCTTAGTTCCAAAAAATTATATATTTAAACACATAATTTAAATGTTGCTGTTTTTAAAAATGCATATATTTTGTTTTATATTTTGCTAGATGTATCTGTCTCTTAAATTATTATATATTTGTATATTTTTTTATAATTTTTATCAAGTCTTTATTTCTATGTGTAACTTTTACTTTTCCCTTTCTCCTACATTACCTTATGCCTGTCTACCTCATTATGCAAATAAGGTGGGCGTTCCTTCTCAGGTCAGCTCCTCTACTATTGGTCAACAGAGATGGAGCAGGATCCACGTGCAGATCTGCTGTGCCTCAGTTTAGCTTAAAGTTTAAAGTTTAGTTAAAAATAAAGGCACAAGTAAGCATTTTTCCTCCTTGCCTTTGCTTAACTAAACTTTAAACTTCCAAATATTAGAGTGTGTGACCTTTCTTTTGTTTGTTTTTGGCCAGACAGAGTATTTGGACATAGGATGCTGCAGCACTCACCTCACTCCTATTTCCCACAGTCCCCTTAAGTTTAAAAGAAGCTTTAAGGAAAAGGATTCCTAATTTGATCCATGTTGAACGCTATTCCCTACTTTTCTACAACTGTTTAACTTTTTCTTTCTCAATGTCTGGCCTTGTTTTTATTTATATATTTGTTTGTTTTTTGTGTGATTGTGAAATTACTAATGCACTCTCAGCTCACCCACAGCTTCAGCCTCCTACTCTGCTCTTATCTTTTACCAGTTGAAAAAAAAGAAGCTGTCAAGAGGAAAGCAGTAGTTGTTAGGATAGAGTGGGTGGACTCTGCTGCAGCAGCAATTACTCGCTGCTTGATTCTCGTTGGTACCTTCCAAATCTTCCTGCTCAAAGTTGGTTCTCTGTTGGGACCGTGTTCCTCCTCTGTCCACAACTGCCTCATCGTCATTCCTCTGTTTAAAACAGACACATCAAAATGAAACATGTTTTATATGTTGAATCAAGGAAAGTTTTGCGTTACATCAAAGCAGCTGAAAACGTTAAAGCTTCTGCAGTTTTCTCATGCAGCTCGAAAGCAGTATGAAATCTTTGTTGACTTGGTGTTCCCTTACAGTCAAGGGCATCGTGAACAAACACATTATCCCCCACTGAAAAGCACAGTTGCCTTGGAAACTAATTACATGTCTTTTTATTCACAAGGAACAAGTTTCATGACTGTTCAAACAAAATGCTTGTTCTCATGGGAGCATTATGTTTCCCACCTACAAATAAAGTTGTTTTTTTTTATTGTTACTAAGTGTTCCATTAAAAGATCAAACTTAAAATTATCTAGAAAAAGTTTGTGTTCTCCTAATTTTGTAGTGATGCTCTGAAGAAAAAAAAAACAAAACTATTGAGTACCTGTAATCTGCTCATCAATACACAGAGCTTAAGAAGTTAAAAGTACCTAAAGGAGTATTTCTACCATTTTGAAATTGGGTTTTGTGGAAAAGTTATGAATTCGTATCATTCCAGGTATAAAAACTCTTTGAACAATCTCACTTTAGGGAGACAAACATCCATAGTCTGTTGTGACTGACAGGCTAACAGGTAATCTGAACTCTGCATCTTAAAATAACAATTTTCTCAAAATTTTAATAGCAGTTAATGAAAATGATTAGTGATAAATCCAGAGGTACAAATACTTTACTTTTCTTGAGTATAAATACAGTATACAATGGCATTTAGAAAAAGGTTTTTGGGGAGATGGGACCAAATCTTTGTCTCAAATTACTTTACTTTACTTTTATACTTTAGCTTTAAAGCCAGTACTTTTACATTTACTAGAGTAAAAAGCTTGAGTAAATACATCAACTTCTACTGATATATTTTCAATCCCCAGTATCTGTACTTCTTAAGTAATGAATGTGACTACTTGACACCTCTGGATAAATCCTAACAGAGGTGTAAAGTAACTAAGTACAAATACTTTGTTACTTAAGCAGAAATTTTGGTTATCTGTACTTTACTTGAGTAATTAAATTTCAGCCAACTTCTTACTATTTCTTCTTACATTTTCAAACAATTATCTGTACTTTCTACTCTTTACATTTTTAAAATAGGTAACAAGTAGAAAGTCTTTACTCATTTTTCATTCTGGCTTGTTTAAAAGAAAACCAGATAAATTGCCTTCTTGATAGAATGAATTTGATTATGATTGGGTTTAAATATACCACTTTGACACTTCATTAGTTTGTACGATCCATGACACCTGTATGACACAAATCAAACTGCATATCGGACATAATGTAACCGTGGCAGATATACATGTATCTCAACGTTTTCAACATTAACATTTTAATATAAAATTATAGTCATTGTGGCCTTTAGAAAAATGTGTTTTAGGGGCTCACCTCCCAATAAATGTTATTTATGATGTTCTTACCACTCACTTTTACTTTTAATGCTTCAGTACATTTTATATCAGAACTGTACTTTTGATCCTTTAGTACAGTAAATGTCAAATACTTTAAGACGTTTACTCAAGTAATATCCTTAGAGGAGACTTTAACTTTTACCAAAGTAATTTTTGGTAAGATCCTTGTACTTTTACTCATGTATGACTTTGAGGTGATTTTTACAACACTGAATCTTAACATCATTATCAGTTTTGCATTTCATAATTACTTCCACAGATTTCGATGATTGTGTGCTGCACAAAAACAGCAGCAGCTAACTGTAGCACTTTTGGTGCAGCCTTGGGTCGTTTCCAGCAAAAAGATATATAAATATTTCTGCCAAAATGACTGAATAATGCAAAACTGACTGCAATTTAAATATTAGTACTTCAACACCAAATTAAAGATTGGCGAAGCTTTAAGATGTTAGTGTTTTCTTTGGAACATGGTCTTAAATAAAATTTTAATATTTTGCTCATTTGTTTGTTTTAACTCACTAACTGTAAAGGGCTCTATAAATAAATGTTGATTATCAATGTGAAAGTGTAGATTTTTGTAATTTGTTATATTGAAAATGGTTTAAATGAGCTCAGCTAAAAAATAAAACCTAAATTCCCCCAAAGATTTTGGCAATCACAAGACATAGTATTGAGTCAAGACTTCATCAGGACTTTTTGAGCATTTGCTCTGCTTTGGACAAAATGACATTTTTATCCAGAAACTCTCACATGTTAATAAGATCTGAGGGAAACCCAGCAGTTTCTGCTGTGACCATGGGTCAGTTTATATAACACTTGGGAAAGGAGATGAGGGTGAGGAGGTGTTGAATAGCTTTTGATAAAAAATCAGTCAAAATTGTCGCTTTTTATCCAACAGATGGTGAAAGGGTGTAAACATCTGCTTGTGCCCTTTTCATTAAACAAAGGTTTTGAGATTAAAAACATTCATATTGGTTTGGAGGCTATTAAATCCTAATAAAGAGATGAATTCACAACTCGGCATGAACATTCAGAGCTAAAGTGTGCAGCCTCACACAGGCATGCTAATGAGGGACTCAGTCAGTACAAAGGTGACATAACCAGTGTGATACATGAGGAGGAGGGTGAGGTAATGACTCTTCATGTACTTCAGTCTGTATATGCAGCACAGTCTTCTCTGTAGATTTGGACACAATGCTATAGAAAAAATATTAAAAAGTAGCAACATTAGGATTTTTACTTATGCTTTAAAAAGTGGATACAAGTGAATATGCAAAATTCATTAGGAGTTGTAAATAGATTTAACATGATGGGAAAAATACCAGTTAGGAAATACAATTTTTAAGAGATATAAAGACATTTTGATTTTTTCTAATATTTCAAAAATGGTTGCATCATCAAATTTCACAAATAACAGCAATTTGGAGGAAATTTGACTCTGATGCAGCCTTACAACCATAATCTGTTGCATTCTATTAGTTCAAGAGAAAAATATCTTATATTTTAGAAGATATGGGGTAGAATAGACTCAAATGTCAATAAAAAAGTGAGCAGATTCTGAATCAAAACTTGAGTTTTACTAAACAGTCAGGAATCCAGTGTGACGGGACACAAAGTAATTTGATTTTAATATGCTCATGGACGTGGATAAAAGTCAAAAGAATTAACAAAAATATTTGGCAGTGAGAAACAAGAGTGACGCTTAGCAACCAAAGCCAGGATGGGTTTAAGGAGATGGAACCACAAACTCTCTTTTTCGATCTTGACTCAGCCTTCAGGTCGACTTGATTCAGAGTCTTTTCACTACGTGATTTCAAATCATTTCAGCTCAATTCTCAAGGCCTACTCGGCCAAGGCTCCAAACATGCCGAGTCATGCTAAACATTTGATGTCAGCAGACTGCAGGACATTGATTGGCCATGAGCATGTCTCCTTCATAAGAATAAAAACTTTGCAACCGCAGCATTTGGTTTTTCATTTTCCTTTTAAGAAAACTCATAATGCTATCTATTAAAATGGCAACATGTAAACCAACCATAACCTAACTGGCATAGGGAAGGTGGTCTTGACTTGGCCACAGCATTTTTGGAAACCATGGCTGTGGATGATGAGTGTTTTGTGACCTTATTGCTCTTATTTACCTACTGCTACGTTTTTTTTGCCTTAAGGAAAATAACATTGCAGAAAAACAGGCAGCTATGACAATCCTGCATCCAAGTGGAACTCAAGTTATAAAAACTACCAAGATTGCTTAGACCCAAGCAGAATCATTGACTGGATGACAGAAAAATGGCTTTAGGAACATCCGGAGGCTATAAGATCAAAGTTTCAAGAACAGAACATAAACTCAAGTGAGTACTGCCTAAAATCAATATAGAATCCAAACAGAATGTGAAAAGAATACCTAAATTGTGACAAATTATGATGTATTCAGTGATTAAATCATTTTAGTAATCTATCTTGGATTATTCAGTAGCAGAACAGGGAGAAAACTGTTGAAAGCTGTGCTAAAACTTAATAAATACTTACTCTGCCTGTGTATTTTTGTCCTCCTGATGTGAAGAAAGTAAACGAGTAACGCTGCCAACCGCATCCTTTGTGTTAATTCTTTGTTTACATGTAAACTGCCAGGGTTCTGACTTGAGCTGTTACCTCAGTATGAGTTCTGTTAATGTAAATGTTGCCAGTCTATGGCTGTTATATTAAAATGGTCAAGGCTTATTTAACACGTGGAAAAATACAGGGTTTTTCTTCTAAGGTGAAGTGGTCTCACATCCATCTTCTGCACCCTTAATTTACCCTGAAATCTAGAATTAAACACCTTGCAAAGGTAACAAAAACCTACTAGCACCTTTTTAAGCTCAATAATTAACATCTTGTTTGTTTAATCAGCACCAAAGCCAAAGTGTTAACACAACAACCAGCAGTTTTCCATGGGGTTCTTTTGCTTGTTTATTCATAAGGTACAGATGTGTTAAACTGTAGTCCAAAACAAACCTATAGATCTGTAACATATTACACTTACCATTACACTTGATGCTTTTTGTTAATGAAATTGAACTTTCAAAAAAAAAAAATCATCAATGCTACAAACATTTATTGGTTTAATTTTTGTATAAAATATCTGAATAAATACTGTCAGCATGAAAAATGTTATGTTGATTTAGACTTTAAAACAATATAAACAGGATAATTGTGATGGAAATGTTAATTTCATTTCACCTCATTTGGAAACAAACGCAGACAAATCATTTGACAAATCTTAACGCAACATGTCTCATATCACGTAAACATATTTTCATTTATTATACCCCCCACACCTGGGTTGATTTTTGCCTTTGCTGGAGCCATCTTGGCCACCAATGGACCATTGAGGCATTATTCTAATGAAGCTCACAGCTGCAGAGCCACATGAGTTGGCCCGGTTACAAGGCTGATAATAATCACAGGCTTAATAATCTGTCTACAGGAAATGGATCTCCGCTCAGATTAAAGTGCCAGTAGTTGATACTTAAATACCATTTACACTAGCTTATATTAAACATCCGCCGTGCTCCCGTGCCATTGATGATGTAATAATGTGCAGCACTTAAGTGGGATATTTTCTCTGCAGGATGGGTATTTCCAGGAAAGATTTTCCATGTGCCATAATCACTCAAATACTCTGAAAACTCAAAAGCATCTTTCATGATAATTTCTATCAAACACCTATAAAGTCTGATGTGATATGTAAAGGGGCTTACTGAGCTGGGATGTTACTTTCAGGCTATGTTCTGATTACACAGACAGAAGATAGAAACCTTTTTATTGAATTATTTCCCCCAGAACCGCTATGTTTAGGACTAATGATCAGCTTTTACTCAGAAAAATCAAGCTAAAAGAACTCACAAAAGCACACAGCTGACATGATATCACAGGATGTGGCACCAACTTGGATCTGATCCCTACAGATGGCGGTGGTAATTTTTGAAACCATCAGTGGCAGCGGAGGCTTTCATCCGAGACAAAATGTACCGTAATCCTTAAATGATTCTGCTTTCAAATTCACCATCCTGAAAGAGAATACATTAGCACTAATAACCTACAAATAAAAGTCCTATTTATTAATGATTTTTTTTTCTTTTTACTTTTGAGCTGCTTTTCAAGGATTTTTTCAGCGCTGAGCCCTCATTATGAAAGACTCAGTTTCTGCTTCCCTCCCCCACACTGCAAAATGGTATTACTCATCTTTTTTTAGTCTTTTTGGACACCGGATTTCTCTGGGAAAAAAAAAAAAAAGAGAGAATTCTACCATGTACATTCAAATCCCACACATTCCGGGTTGGGAGTCATGCAGAGTAGCCTCCACACAATACAAGCCACATTATAGGACTCCAAATTAAACCTACCTGGTTGTTGAAGCTCCAAGGAACCTGTAAGGTCTCAGAATGCATGAGCTCTCAGTCTGCGTCCTCTCCTCTAAAACCAGTTCACAGCGAATGTGACACTGTCTACAAGCTGAGCTCTGAGCAAACTCCTGCTGCCCTGCTTCACACCATGTCTGACAAAGGCTGATGCCCATCTGTTGTGTCAAACCACTGGAATTTGTGATTGAGCATCCCCACAAAAAAAAAAAAAAGGCAGTTTCACCGCTCTCTGAATGTGAGATTACAGATTATATTGCAGCCCTGTGGCATTTTATCAGAAATGAAGCATTGGTTTAAATAGTGTCTCCTCTCCCTGTCGCCTGAAAAAAAGCAGAGCCACAGATAAGCTCGTGCTGCATCAAATCAACTCTGTCATGCCAAACTGAGTGTGTGTTTTTTTGTTTTTTCCTGAAACCACCATGAGTCATCGCTTTTCATTCTGTGCAGTCTTTAGAAAACAACAATTTTGTTATTGTCTAAGTAAAATATAAAGCATTTTTTGCATTTAGAGATTAACTAAAATTCAACTCACCGAACTTCTTCGCCCAACGAATGAAGCACATGGAGAGCTGACCTAAAAGAAAATCAACCTTGAACTCAAACATGAATATTTTAATTCCTTTTTTTTTAACAACTCAAATATCAATTCAGCTTATTTATATACACCATAAGAAAAGAAATGTGTGACTTACTTGACTTTATTATGTCAACTGGTTCTACTAAACCTGATTGTTTAACGGTAAAAACCAGGTTATCTAGCTAACAACTCATTTCCGGGCACCACACACTAAAGTAACAAATTCAAAAAGTTATCAAAATATATAATATATGTGATCTAATTCAGTCCAAAATAGTTCTAGATTCAACAATAAATTCAATCCTGTTTTATTACAAAACAATCCGATTAAGCAAAAAAAAAAACTTAAAGATTTTCTGCTCAAAATTTGATGGAAATGTGAGGACATAACCTGACCTTTGCTGTCTGGGACTTTCTAACAATAAAGCTCAAAAAGTAGCTTAACAGAACATTTATCTCTTTCATATGTATTTCTGGAAATTATAGGGAAAAATCTCATAATCTGATGCAACCAGTGGATGATGACACTTAATTTAATCTGTCAGGATGAGTAAATCTGACTGAGAACATCTGAAGTGATGCCTATTTATTTAGACCAAATCAAATTTAACTGGGATTTCAAATTATTTGTACTCATTTATTTTTGCAGTGTAATATTGTAGTGACTGATCAAGATCCACATTGTGATGAGTGAGTGCTGAGTCATAGCATCCCTACTGTTCTAGTGGGATATTCATCAGTTGAATGATATCATTCAATTTTGTGAATTGTGATATTTTTTAGTTATATTGCAATATATATATATTTATATACATAGGGGCAACAATACATGTACCTGGATTGAAATATTCAATACAGTGTTTTAGGTTCAATATGAACTTGTATCAAACAATACAGATTTTAAAATTGAATTTATCAGCTTGTCTTCTGAAGATGTGCTGTGTTCAAGGCTCAGTGGATCTGTGTTTGATTACTAGGCTGCATTGTCGAGTGCAGATCCACTGAGAAACTTGCTGTTTCAGCAACATTTAATGTAAAAATTGTACTTTTGAAATTAAACAGTCATTTATAATTAATTTTGATAAAATGCAAGGGCATGAAATTTTCTCTTTTATTATCGAAAAAATATAAAACTGTGAACCTGAAGTATTAAATCAAACTGATACTTGAATTTTTTTTTTTTTTTGATATCCATCAAATGACAAGAACCACTGTGTTGGATTTATTTTATAAAAAGTTACAGGCACGACCAAAGTTTTCAAAGGGTTTACAAAGTTGAAAGGGCCACAAAGTGGTCTTGTTGTTTTTTAATGATTAGAGTTAGACTCATTATAACTCATTAGAGTTTTTATTTGTTCATGACAAGTAACAGTTACTGAACAACTTGTCTGTTTGGCATCATAATGGTTTGTAAACAGTGTTTTCTAGATGATGTTGCAAATATTCTGTAATTTCACCTTGAGGTGCATGGGGCAAAATGTACCTATGGATGTAAAATCATAAATATAATATATAGCCTAAAACTGCCCCGTTTTTTTTTTTTTGGTTTTTTTTGTTTTTGTTTTTTCTTTTGTTTTTTTGTTTTTGTTATTTTTAACAGGTGTAATCACAGGTCATTAGCTAAAACAACTAAAGGATGAAAATGTGTCTAATTTCATAAAGTACGTTTTGCATCTTGCTCCCAAAAGTTATTTTTAGCAGACTTAAACGGTTTGATAAAAAGAAATCCAAGTTGAAATGATACCCCTCTTTAAATCCTCACAGGTAGCTTTAGCACATCTATAACGTTTCTTCATATTTATTTCTAATCTCAGCCCTCCTGAAGCACGTTTGATAGACATTTGCCTCCTTCTTACCTGAGCTCCAAGTTCCGGGGCTTCCATCCTCCTCTCCCTTCAGGTCCCAGACAGTAAAAGCTCAGGAGCAGAGAAGCGTGGCTGCGTTAAATCCGGTCAGGCACAGCGGTGAACCAGTGACCACACGGCGGTCACGTGATCACAGGCGCGTCCTTCAGATTCCCGCTCATCATTAGTGCTCAAAAGAAAGAAGACATGATGCTGCCTGCAGCTGATGTCCAAAGCAGAGAAGCTGGGATGAAGTCCTCTGCAAAAATGAAAACCTGTGTTTTATGAAAGTTATATAAGTAGCCTTTATCTGCCCGGGTTTTATTCTTAGACTCTGACTCATCCACACAGACTGTGCACTGACTCTCCTCCAAATCTGTTTCTCTTTTCTGCATTTATCATAAACAGAGAACACATGCATTATCTGAAAACAAAATAAAGAAGTAATGCCTCTAAATCAGAAACTTCGGGCAGATAATCTCTGGGAAATTAGGAGTATTAGAAGATAGGAGCTTCACATACAAGCCTGGATTTTACATATGCTGAGCTAAAGTTTGGGTTGTTTGTAGATGAGAGTCATCAGAAAACTTGGGCATTAACTGTTGGTGTAGGTCTGTCTGTTGGCAAAATATCTCAAGAACCACTTGATGCATTTTGATGAAACCCTCAGCAAATACTTACTGGATGTGCTGATTAGCTTTTGGACTGCTATATCTAACTGATCTTAGGTTAGGGTAATGGTTGTAATTTAGTTACATTTACAAACACCAAGCTAAAATTTGGTGTGATAGTATAACCTAGACTGATTCTCATCACAATATTTGAGCACCAACAGATCATGAAAGAGCTTTGTTTACAACTTTGGCATGTAAGGGGGCGGGCAACAAGCATTTCAAGGAAGGTTACTTCCATTCATTTCTGTATGTGTTACAATACGACTGAAAAAGTTGAAGAACAGACCTACGAAAAGAGTTGATAAAGTGAGATCAACTTTCTTTTTTATATCAATTTAAGCAAGTTTGAAAGAAAGAGTTGACCGAGCTCATTGTCTTGTTTTCTTATAAAGCAGTTTGGAGATAAATCAGGTTGCACCAAATTTATTGACATAGATAAACATGACATGATGTGTTCTTGTGATGTCCTTACAGGCAGATGTTCTGCAGCTGTGGTCCCTCAACCCCATCAGGTACACTCACCTCCTCTTGCAGCAGTTGTGCCAAGCATATTAAATAAACTTATATCCAGGATTAAATCATGAGAATGTTGATTATATTGAATATTAAAGCTCAAATTATTGGAGCAAGGAGCCTCAAAAACGTAACAGAACAGCTCAGAATATTTTAAAAACTAAAAGTGGACAAAAAGCCTAAAAATTTGATTTGAAAGTTTAAACAAGCACAAACTAAACCCAAAATAATATGAGTGCATGTAAAACAGTTGTTTAGAAGATCTCAGAATAACTGATAGATGACTAAAATCAGATCACTGTAAGACATTTAGATCACAAAGAAACTCAAAATGACACAAAACAACATCAAAAATAATGAGTAAAACTTGTCAGTTTTTAATCTGTCATATTTTAACTAACAGCAAAGTTGAAAACAGGTCGTATCTACTGAAAAGGCAGGTTTTGAGCTGCTGTTCTCTGTGACCAGCAGGAATCCTGAAACTGACACAAACAGTGAAGCGTCGCCACCTGCTGTCGATCAGAATCCAGATGAAAACCCCTGAACGGAGCTCAGACAGAAACACCATGTTGATGGATTAAAGAGTTGTTTTATTTGAACGCGTTCTCTGCCTCTTTGAGCTGCTGATTGGAGGATCAGTTGTCGCCATCTGCTGTTTGTCTGTGGGAAGTGTTGCTGAAGCTGAAGCTGCAGCTGAACGCAACACCTCTACCCGGCCAGCTGCAAGCCTTTTCTTCACGCTGAATCCCAACGAGCTGCACATTCAGCTGATGATGCATCACTTATATATATATATAAACATATATTTTATTTTTCATCAACTAGTACTCAATACCTTTGCAAAGGACGCCATGAAAACCTGCAGTGATCCATGCGTAAATTAGACAAGTCTAAATAAGTAAAAATTAAATTCACAGCTTATATTTATTAAATGAAAGTAACTTAAGGTTCATGTCTTCTGTGAGTTTGTTGGAATATTTTGCATCTTTTTTACACAATCAAGACTTTTTATTTTCTCACTTCCTTTAGCTGTTAAATAATAAATTTGTCATTTTCACACGTTTTTGTCCAGTGCGCACATCCTTAATGTTATGCGCGCGCCCTGATCTCTAGTAAACTGGGTGGGATTTGGCCAAATGTTGCAGCAATAAATCTTATTGTTGAGTCAGAATTAAAACATCTATTGGCAGATTGTAAAATCGCTGACGACTATTTATTTATGGAGATTCCTATTTTTATTTTGTATTTAGTTCAAGTCTTATTTTTCTTAAACTGTGGGGCGGCCCCACTCCTGGGGGAGCGCGATGTCGCTCAGTTGATGTTTGTATTTATTATTTTTGTTATGTTATTTTTATTCTGAACCGCAAGGTATTCAGAAAATGAAAATAATGTTAAAATGTTATGTTTTCTTAATTTTATGATCTGGGACCTGCGAGGCCCACAAACATTTTTTCCTCCAAAGAGGGGGCCCGGCAAAAAAAGTTTAGGGAACCATCCCCATGAAATTGTTTTGAATTGATAATTTAATTTCCATTTCTAGACCTGTCAGTGAACGCACCACAGCGAATTTTTTTAATGATGATAAAACCCGGAATAATCCTATCAAAATATATTTACTTGAATTATTTTTTACTTACTGCTGTAAAATCAAATTACTCTTCGGGTCCAATCACAGAATCCTGCTGTAATAACGCGGAATTGTTGGGGGAAAAAATGAAGAAAAAACGAAAAACCTCATCCCGAACAATTATTAAAAATAAAATTTAATGAAACGTTCAACTCATGACAACATTATTTATTAGGTTTCAGTCACATTACAGCAAATACAAAGATTTCCACAGCAGCATAGCACGCAGGCTATGAAACAAAAAAGAAAACGACTGAAATAAATCGGAAAAAAAGAAAAAGGCCCTAAATCTACAACAATCAGAACTCCTTTAACCATTTAAACTTTTAGTAGCCTACAGGTTTCATAAAGTACAAAATACACGTTTTTATTATATCACTGACAAAGAAAATTATTATTATTATTATCATCGTTATTATTATTATTATGCCAGTATATGCTACACAAGAAGACCGTTTCATGTACAGAATCCTAAATATCTTTAGTTCCTAACAGCTGAGGCTACTGTCAAACACTACTGGTTTGATTTCATGGAGTTTTGTACAACCAGACACCGTCACAAATACTAAATATTATGTACAATATGTTCATAATTACAGAGACTCAACAGTGTGGGGAGAGCTTCCACTTTGGCCATTGATGGATGAGACTTTACATCTTTATGGGTAGATAGATGGGTAAAGATGGGTTTAACTGTGAGGGTAGAAGCTGTAATAACCAATGTCCTTCGTGCAGTTTTTCTCGCACTCTCTCGGTGCCAGCAGCTCGGATTTTAACGGAGACACGGACTCTGAGACCGGCGTGGCGGAGGGGGAAATCCGCCTCCGCTTGGCCTGTTCAAAGATACCCGAGTCGCTCGAATCGATCGACTTGATCGACGACGGCGTCTCTATCCAGCTCGACTCGGACGTGATGTCTTTGGGTTTGGCCTCCTCCGAGCCTCCGATCGGTGATCTCTCCGTGGCGATGGAGTCCCCCTCCTCCGACAGGTAGTTGGTGGTCGCTCTACCGCCGATGGAGTTGGTGGGCCAGCATGAAAAGACCGAGGCGGACTTGGTGTTGACGCCGCAGTACTGCGGCGGCGTGCGTCCTCCCCAGCCAGACGGGTCTGCGTAATAGCCAAGAGGCCGGTTGGAGCAGCCCGCTGTGGGCAGGGGGAGAGCCTTCACTCCGGCCGCTGCGTAGGACAGCAAGGTGGCCGCGTTACCGGCGAAAGCGGCGGCGTCGTATGCCGAGGCTGCAAAGTCCAGTCGGTTGTTGGCAGGGGTGACAAACCATCGCTGCGGGGGGGTGGCAACAGTGGGCTCCTCGCTTTGCTGCGGGGATAGCAAGCTGTTGCCGAGTGGGACGCTGCGCTCCGTGCCAGGACCAGTCCCCACGCCAGGGTGAAAGCGAGATTTGGCATAAGTGCTGACAAATTGGTCCTGCAGGAAGGAGCTGGGCATGGCGTATCTCGCACCCGGCACGATCTGTGAACGCGGAGAGTCACCCGGTGATGGAGTTAGGCGGTCAATGTCGCAGCCTGTGTACACACTGAAGGGATGGAGGGGGAGAGAGAAACAGGGAAACAATTCAAGGCTTCAGCGTACGCAATGGTGTTTTCTCCAAAAAATAAAATAAAATACAGTGAATATGAAATATGTTGTCCCCACTTTACATTTATTTAAAATGAATCAGCTTTCTGATTGTGAGACTTCTGCGTAAAAATGCATTTTTCAGAAGCGGTTTCATTGTGACGCAATGAGCCTCAGGTTGAACAATATTCTAAAATTTACAAACATGATGTGAACCAAAACAAATATATTTTTTCGAATTTCATTTTGTGTTTTTTATCTGTAAAACAATTTTGTGAATCTATTTCTCTTTTAACTCTCCACTCAGGGCGCAAATTCAACTAAAGGAGCAACAGTTTCTTTAGTTCCATCAAATATCTGGATGAAGAAAATTGTTAGTTTAATTTATACTATAGATACATTTTATGCAAAGGGGGGATATTTTTTATTTACTTGAAGTCTGAGCAACTTTTTAACAAATGATTTTACGAATTTATAAAGCCTCATTATAGTTTTTTAAATAAACAAATAAATAAAACGTAGAAGAAAATCTGAATTATAATTTATTAGGATTTTCTTACGTGTCGTAGTTGTCCCGAAATCCTTTGGCAAACGGGTTGTGGTCGATTTTGAGCTGCGTAATCTGCAGGAAATAAAGAAGATGCGGTGATTATTTTTGAATTATTATTATTAAAAAGAGAGATATGTGGTGTAAAAATTCTGATTTATTTTTAAGGGTGTTAAATTTGTGTGAATAAAATTCAAACTGTAATCATTTTTTTGCTTCACATAAATAAAAAAGTTTTCTGATTTGGTCCAATTAAAATAAAAATTAAGCAAATCAATGATATTTAACGAAAAAAAGGGCTAAATCATGTGTGAGTGACAGGATTAAACTGAACACAAAGCTAAAAGCTGTGCCGTACATCTGTGTTCTGGTACGCGGTGACGGCGATGAACTGCGTCTCCGTGAAGGTAAAAGTCTGGACTCGTCCTGGTTGGCTTGTGTCCTCTGTCCCGTCCTCGTTCACCTCCACCACATGGAGCCTGGGCTGGTACTTGTGCAAAGACTGGAGGACCACCATCTGGAGTTGCAATTTTAGGACGAGATTTTTTTATTTATTTTTTTCAGTTTGTTTAGAAGACAAATAAACCTCAAGAGCGAAGAAGTCCATAAACAAAAATAATAATATTTAAGTGCAACTGTCATGATTCTGTCTGTGTGTATGTACAAAAAGATAATTAATGAAGATGAAAAATAACATTTCTAATTACCTGGCCCGTGTTGTTGGAGGCACCTTTGTTGTTTGTGAGCTTTAGTTTTCCAAAAGAGATTTCCTGACGCATCCAGTGCGCACCAGTGTTCGGTGAGTCCGGGTGCATGTAAACTCTGTTGCCTTCACAAACCAGGCCAAAATAAGTACAATATTTACACATTTACGAGGGGTTCATTTCATACTAAATAAATATATCAAAACATTTAGAAGAAAATAAACTATATGAATGTTTTGATGATTAAAAACGCAGGGGCTACCTATCACATTCGTGTCCGCCTTCCCACATGGCACCCACTTTCCGCCCTGGAATCGCCAGTGATTCGGATCAGCCAAGATTACATCCACAAATATATTATAGTGCGCGGTGGGGTCGAGGCCGGAAATGTTGAAGCTTAAAAATGGAAACATTCGCCTACGAAAGAAAGAAAGAAAGAAAGAAAGAAAGAAAGAAAGAAAGAAAGAAAGAAAGAAAGAAAGAAAGAAAGAAAGAA
>JARVJO010000061.1:12017858-12058298 GCA_031762555.1 Cynodonichthys magdalenae | reverse complement strand
AAAGAAAGAAAGAAAGAAAGAAAGAAAGAAAGAAAGAAAGAAAGAAAGAAAGAAAGAAAGAAAGAAAGAAAGAAAATGAAAAAGAAGAAAAATAAAAAACGTGTTCTAATCACTAGTTTTTGTTGCTATTATTTGGTATAAAAAATGCCTCAAATGCGTTTTATTCTGTGGGTAAAAATGCATTTGATTTAAAATATAAATATAATCATAAAATCCTGCTTGCGAAATCCCCCCGATTTTGACAGCAGCACATGTGAGCCCACTTACCGGCCCTGTTTGGTGATGATCATCTCTGTCTGGTGTCTGTGGAACTTCAGCCACAGGGCCCTGTTGCACAGGTACACCTGCGCCTTCCCCGGAACTAGTCCCGCCTGCGCCGAGGAGAACTGGTAAAAAGCCCCCCCTTGGTACGTGTGTCCATACTGTTGCGCGTAGGGGTAGCCCGCTGCCGGGTAGGCTTGAGGAGAAGTGTTGCTTAAAAGGCTGTTGTAGGCTCCGTTAGTTATGACCGGGTGGTGGGCCATGTACCGGCTGGGGCTTCCGATGGAGAAAGCCGGGTGCGCGGGTCCATGCTGGCTCGGATAGGGGAACATGGCGCCGGGGGCTGCGGCTGCTGCTGCTGAGACTGACTGCGGCTGAGTAGACGGAGAGAAGATGCACCTTTCTCCTGCAGCTCCATCGAAATTATGACGGATGTCAGAGACGCCGTGCAAACCAGGAGAGAGTTTGCCCCTCTGGACGTCCCCCGATGCGTCCTTGGAGTCGGGGAAATTGTCTGCCTCTGACTGATTCGTCATCTCCCTAGAGTTTTTTTTCAGAGGTGAACTTCTCTCCAGGTTGTCACTCGCGGATATAATAGGATGGTCCTGCAACGAGAGCTCCTCCGATCCATTGGAGCTTGCAAAGCCACTGCCCACATTCATAAATTTCTTTGAGAGTTCACTCGGCAGCGAGATGCAATTCTCGACCTGCATGGCTCAATAGGAAGCAACTATTAGCTCAACCTATATCACAAGCTTTTGCGCACGCCTCTCCCTAATCTAACACCATCAAAAGCGCCTTTGCAACGACTTGCAGGAAAGAAGGCGGTAAATTAGCCAATTGACACCATCCTGCAATCAGGATGGAGTCTCTCTCTATCACTCTGCCCGCTTTACTAATGAAACAAGTGCTGTCATTGGTTAACTCAAGGCTGTAATTTAATTAGACAGCTCTTAATTAGGACAATCCGAGGAGCGCCGTGAGCAAAGTGATTTGTTTGTAGTGTGACACGGGCCTATATGTGATGGAAGCATATGGACACCGACTGTTTCTCCAGATAATAATAACAATACAAATAAGAAAACGCAAAAATAAAGAAGTGAGGTAATTATTATAGTTGTTTTCTGCTCTCAGCTGAGGCTGCAGCTGCGTTATTTACCTTTACGCGCGTTATTTACCTATTAATGCGCCATGAGTGCCAAAGTATGTCGGCCTGAGAAGCCAAAATATATTATTAAAAGCCAAAAAAACAAACAAAAAAATGACAGCCCATGACAGGCAGTGCGCTTCTGAAGCCTTAAAATGTTTGTGATGTGGCGTGAAATCATGGCGACCCACTGAAGATGTGTTTATGAGTCCCAAAGCCGGTAAATATTTCATGCGCTAAAAGTTACCAATCCGTGCGCTGTTAAAGAAAAGAAAAGAAAAAGCTCACTGGAGGAGCTTATAAGACAAATATATGCAAAGTCAGTGTCAATTTTATTTTATTTTTATGTTTACTTAATAAATTTAGCCGCTTTGGGTGGCAAGTCATTAGAAAATGACAATTAAAAAACGTATTTTTTAATGAAAACTACAAGTACAGAATGAGCGGATGAGATGAGGTCAGTAATTAAACTCTGATTGGTTATGATCATTGCAGAAATAATTTGAGGTTTCCTGCATTGTAAGATATAACAATTTTGATTGAGATGAAAATATTACAACTGACAAATGAACTCAATCTATTTGTTATCTGAGGAAATAGTTTTAAGTTAACTTTCTTTTCACTAATCTTCAAATATGAAGCATATATTTTCTTTATTTACTTATTTACTCAAGAAAATATCTGCTTCTTCAAAAAACTTTTGGTTCTCCTTGAGCGATGAGGCAATTAGGACCATCTGAACCAAATGGGGTAAAAAGAATTCAATAGGGCCTATTCTATTGGAGGGTATAACCACCATTTGTATATCTCTAATGAACAGCCATGAATCTTGGAAGCTAACAAGAGAGGTCATTACAGAAGGGCTACTGGGTCCAGCAATCTATTTCTGAGAAGCATGCAAGCACAGGCTTGTCTGCACCAAAGGAAAAGAGGCCACTCTCTGCTCTGCTCATTACAGGATTATGGTTCACTTCCATCCATGATCTTTAATAAGCTTTGCTCTCTCTTCCTTTCTCTCTCTCCCTTACTGGAGAAACCAATTGTTGAACCAACCATGCAGCAACTCAGTGTGTATCCCCAGGTGCAGAGCCTGTTTATCAGGCTAACTTTCTTCTTTATTGGCTGGGCTTGTAGGTGGACATAATCAAAGAGGTGGGAGGGGGCCTGATTTGTTCTGCTTGTGGCCAGATTTGTCCCTCGGGGAGAAATAAAGCAGTGCAGGTTAGGTCTGCCTCCTGCCTTGAACAGACCCTCCTTTGACCAGATGAACATAACGCAGTGACTCACCCTGAACAGCATCTATAGCTATTTCTATTTAAAAATAATATATGTAAATGATAATATGTGCATACATTTACATTTTGCCAGTATAGAACAATTATTTAATATACTGCAACCAAAACCAAGGACCTCCAATGCACTGTCATCTTTAATTTGATAAAATATTTGACAAATATGGTTGCCTTTAGTGAAAATACATGATTTGTTCTGATAAATCTCTTGCCATTTGAATTTCTGCACCAATAAACTCCTTCCTGTAGTTTTTTGAAGTAGCATTTTAAACTTGATTCAAATGGAAAGTTGTTTGGACATTATAGTTTCAGTGTAGTGGGTTTTGATTTGTTATTAGGGCTGTGTATTGGCAAAATATTTGGTGATAAGATAAATATCATGACACTGGTTACGATATTAAATGTAGTGATATACTGCAACACTGTAAGTGGTTTTCTTTTTTTCTCCAAAAGAGTCCAATTTTTAAAAACTCAGTATTAAGAGCACAGTATGCATTGTATGCATAAAAATCTGATTAAATTCAATTTATGTTTATGCAAGTCGAAGAACACTGAACAGCAGTGAGAACTGCATTTGAATTTCTTCTTGCAACATCCACCCATGAAGCCTTTATTAAAAATCGATAGTCTTTTTGAGAATCGATACAGTATCAGGAAATTAAATATTGTGATATTTCAGTGAATCAATATTTTCTTACACCCCTGTTTGTTATTTGATTAAATTTTCTTAAATCTACTCTTGACTCTGATTTCTTTTAGCTTACTTAAAGGTATTGACTTCACTACTCCAAATATTTTGTTTCAAACATTTTTTTTCTTTGTACGAACAATTTGTGCGTATCCACACAAGGATTATTGAGGTACCCACTCCCCACCACCAGGTGGCGATAACATCAACATTAGCAACACATCAAACATACAAAGGAATAATATTCTAAGAGCATGGTTGTCTCAATGGGCTGCAAACGTTGGAGACTAGTTGAAAAACTAGACTGATTTCTTAGGTTTTGTGAAACAATGCAGATGTTTTTTGATAGTTCACGTTTATTTTTGTGTGCACAGCTTGCAAAACTGTATTATAGGCAGTGCACATCATTTTTGTTGCACACCCTTGCCCACATTGTCCTCGTCTTGATTTACTTTTTGCCCACTTTGGCAACCGTCTCCACATTTAGGATTTAATCGACTGTAGTACAACCTTGAAATGAAGATAGGCAGATTTGGTCCTTTTTTATCAATATCTTTGCTGTTATACAAGATCTCCTGTGTATCTGTGCTCTACCAATGTAGAATTTATGAACAATAAATTGAGAAGGGTTCAAGACACCTACATAAACTCTGCCTAGTTTGACAAAAAAATTTGTAACACAAACTTTTTGAATATGTTCAAAATTCAAGGAATACAAATAAGCCTGTGCACGTCACATCTGAAAATTAAGAATGTTTTGAGACACTTTAGAGAGATGAGAGGTGTGAATGCAGCAGAAAGTGTTTGCTTTGCTAAATGTTCATTTTACTGTGGGTAGGGCTTAAATTCTTTGGTCATTTAAAAAAAATAATTGAATGAATTAAAACAACTTTATTTTGAACTTAAAAGTTAGTTTTACCCGAACCAGCATGGCCTGTTGAAATAACTTGGTATTAATCCAACAACTCATTGTCTACTCATCCAAAGAATCATTTTTCAATTATTACTGGACAAGAAATTTGGAACTCCTCAAGTGTGAGATGTAAAATCCATTTAAAATGAAGCAAAATGGAAAGGAAATAGCTTTGGAAAGCATTAAAAGGGAGGGGCAGAACACAAACAACCGTGAGGACGCAAACGTTCTCAAGGTGACATAAAGGACTTATTCAGTTAGGTTTGGGATTTGTAGCTTAAACTACGTTAAGTAGTGATTTTATTTCATCACAATAATTTTTCCAATGATTTGTCAAAATTACATAAAATAAGTTGAAACAACAAACTAGCAGAATCCTTTTTTGCAGTGTAGCGACGTTCCTGCATAAACTCTGAAAGCACAAATAAATACATTTATAAAAGCATGTTTTTCACAAAACAATGTCAGCGTAACGGTGTTAATTTGAGCATAAATCAATGTGGTTTCGTCAACTATCATATCACCATTTTTTTTTATTGTTGTGCCAAAGGAATCTGCTTGCCACCTGGGTCTAATCCAATCAATGTGAATGACAAGGAGAGAAAAAGCCTGAAAGTGAGCACCAGCTTAGGGACTTTACCTAATGCCCAGCACTGTCACTTCAATGATATGATCACAGCACACAAAATGACAACAAAATTATAGCCAGCAAGGATATGGGGACATAGTGTGCTACTCCAGTCAGGTGAAATTGCTTTTTTCTGACTATGAAATGGTGTGTCTCTTGTCGGATGGGTAAACATTTCCTTGTCAGGCCAGTAATAAGGAATGAGGCACACAGGGCTGAACTAAGAGGGTAGAGCCAAGGTTATTTGGGATTCATGACAGGTAGTGGCTTATGTTACAGCAGCTCTAAAAATTTCATGGGAATGCATTTAAGATGGCCTTTAAGTTATTTATATGTTGTTTGCTAGATGTCACATTGCAATGTCCATCAATAAATCAAAGTGAAGTGTATCATTTATTCCTATTTTATTAGCTCCTTGACCTAAAAGGAAACAACAAAACAAAGCAGTAGTTAACTTAAGTGTTTAATTAACAAGCACGACTAATCTGATTGAGCGCGGTGGTGCTTTGTGCCATGCTAACATAACTGTATCCCCCTGTGGTTTCCTGCCATCAGTGATCTGCTCTGTCAGAGGGAATCAGGCTGCTTTCTGACAGAAAAGACAGCTGGAGGCCTGCTAAGGGGCGGAGTGGACAGTTGTGGCTTTTAAACCCTTATTAGCCGTCCTCCCTGGACACACAGAGACACGCGTCGACGCAGAGGTGCACTCCTACACCTGCTCATTATTGATGTCCTTTAAGGGTCGCTCAGTCAGACCAGACTGGAGCGTGATTCTTTACCACAAAGCTCACAGCAAATTAACCTCAGGACAGGTGATCATGATGTTCAGTTGAAATACAGGTGACAGGTATCATGGGCTAATACCATACCATAACTACAATACAGGGCTTTAACACTATTTTATCCAGCATAAGGAATAATAAAACTAAATATGTCCAGATGGTTAAAAAAAAAAAAGAATATCCTCTGTTTCTGGAACAATTTGATATAATTGTACAGTGGATTTAAAATGGTAGCTCATTTTATTTTACAGTAATTTTACACCTCATACATGATAATATAGAACTGCAAACTGTCAGCATCACATACTAGTTTTGTGCACGTAGTTGGTTGTTTAATTGATGCAGAGCCATAAAATGCAATGCTGGTTCCACAGAGATGCTGCATTAACGAGCAGCTAATTAACCTGTCGAGCAACCAGTATTTGTTTGAATTATTATATGTGATTTGTCCAAATTAAAGTATAAATGATGCAGATATTGCCCAAAAAAACACTTGGACAGATATTATAGAAAACTGCTAAATCTACATCATTCTGTCATAACCAGATATAAAGTGATATGAAGGTCTGTAAAACCTAATAAGTACTTTATTTTGTAAATTTCTTTTCAGCTTCACTGTATCTAATTTAAATATATTTCCTAATTACTTTTTACTAATATTGATTATATATGTGTAAAAATGTTTTTATAACAACTAACATGAATACAAATGAAGAGATTAATTTTATTTATCTTTAAAAAGGTCTGTTTCACATCCTTTGTTTTTTTAATCTACAGATGTAATTATAATTCAATACCTTACAGCAAATGATTGAAATGGTTTTTTTTTTCAATTAGTATTAAGTTTATGTCTAGAGACACAAATTAAATTGTTTATTATAATTACTCTTTGTTTAAATTATACACATTTGCACACATTTTTTCAAGTTATTTTAAACTTTCTGTCTTCATGTCCCTATTATAATGATTTTTGCATCATAAGATGATAACAACAGGTCAATAAAATGATCCATCAAAAAAAATATCTGTATGACTTTACACAAGAATAAAGCAGGAATTATAGTTGTTCAGTGTTTGGGATATTATGAACAGAGAGGATGCATAGTTGCAAATGTGTGAATGTTGTCTAATACTAGTTCTGAGGCGAAGTAACACTTGTGAAATATTTCTGTCCTCTGGGTACCAAAATCCCTGAGAGTAATGAATACAACTGCTCCACTCTCTCTGATGAGAATTATTTGGCCTAACAAATAGTGAGGGTATGATATCAGGAAGCACAAAAAGTCAGAGGAAAGGGCCCCGCCGTAACTTCTTTTATCACCTGCTCCCAATCTGTTATCAACTGTTTGGTTTGTTGCTGCTCTTGTTAAATTTTAAAGAGCTTGTGTGACCCGGGGAGAGCAGCCGGGGTTTGTGACCATTTTGTTATTTCTGCTGCCATGCACCGTCAGACGTCTGCAAGTGAAGAACATGGCCACTGTCCCCTCAGCTAAGCCCACGGCATGAAAAATTCAGACCCAACTCCACTTTTTAAGCCATTTCTGATGAAAAGTGCGCCGAAATGAAACTGACTTATGCCAAATGAATATCATTGAATGGCTGTGATTTTGAGGCTGATGTTTGTGGCTTTGCAATTATTTATTGAACATCAGTTCCATTTTAAGAGTAGCCAAGCCAAGTGTTCCCCTCTGAGGTTTACTAAGAACTGTCAGCTTAAATCTAAACAATAAAATAAAATAGTGACTCCAGTTTTCCTCTTTTTATTGGAAGCCTACGGTACCTTACTGAGATGAAACCAAAATAAATACTAATTACCAAGTCACAGCTGTGTCTGGCAGTTTATTGTTTAATCGATCGGTAGACTCGATGATGAATATTTAATCCAAAAACAGCAAGACAGAAAACACTTTTCTCATTCAGTTAGTATCCTAATTACAAGTCTGTTACAAACAAGTGATTGACCTGCAGCAGAAATATTCTTAAAAATAAACCACACACAAAAAAATAGCACAGATTGCTTTGAAAGAAAACAAAACAAAGCAAAAAAAAAAAAATCTCAGTTTGTGCAAAAAAAAATATTTGGGGGAGAATAGGAGCAAACAGGCGACAGTCGTGTTACAAGAATAATCTTCATTAAAATCACAGGCAACAACACCAGGCCAACACGCAGCTCATTGGGAATGCAGTGTGAAAAGAGAGGCCCACAGATTATCACTCTGCGTAACTCATGTTTAATTTATCCAGGAGCAATATTGTCAAGAGCCTTTCCATTCCAAAGAACTAGAATGCTGATAAAAGCTGGAATAGAACCGAGGGAAGCCCAAAAATAACACAAGTAAAATGTCGCAAAATGCAGTAAAGCACACTTGAGAGAGGAAAGCATGGGAGGCATCTTCTCTCTGTTTAGCACAGCTTCACAGTAGTGTAATCTAGCTGCTTTAGGGATTGTTAATATTTCAAAAGATGACTTCTAAATGGGAGGCATGACGATAAAGTGTTCGCACAACAACCAGACATGATACGCTGCAGTTAACCTTTGAACTCTGCCACCGTAACAGTCTCTGCATTGGATAACCCTCTTATCTTAGAAAGGAAAAAAAAGGAAAATAGCCTTACAGTGGACTATAAGAAGTAAACCTAAACCAATTTTTTTCTGTGCTCTAGTGTGTTTTTTTTTTTTCTTCCTCCTCCTCCTCCCCACGGCTGAGTGAAATGGAATTGCCTCTCACATTCAAAGACAGCTCTAGGAAGGTGATAATAGAGCTACTCCCTGCTGTCTGCAGGCAGGAAATAGGAAAGTGGCATATGGGGCCAGGAACCAAATAGAGAGGAAATGTGACCAGGCAAGGGAAGGAACCAAAGGAAAGGTTAATGATCAGTTCTGAATTCTACAGGGAAGAGAACTGTGTTCCAAGTTGAGGGGGGAAAATAAATGTGTCATGATATATGTCTCCACCACTCACATCCAGGCTGCTGCCACAAACAAAAAGAAAAAAAAGTGGAATCTGGTGTATCTTACTAAGAAACTTTTTCAACTGGAATGCTCTTAAGACCTATGAAGGGCTCGAATCTCTTTTATTTAACATGTTAATCCACATGTTTTGCAGTACAAAGAATTTCAAACTACAGAAAAAAAAAATTTATCCTTACAGCCTCACCAGTGTGCTCCAACATGTGCCGACTCCTGGACGGCATCCCACTGTCACCTTTATCAATGCTCAAAACGTTCACTGGACTAAAGTGTTATCAAAAAATCCATCTTTACAAAATGGGCAACTAAATTGCTGAACAAATAACAATAATAAGGAAAGAAGGAAAAAGGGGGTGAAGTTAAAATGTGAACGACCCAATAAAAATTAATACGTTGATTCTTGTATCGTGGGGGTGTTGAAACGTTGATTTTAAGGAACATTAAAAAGAAAAAGAGAGAATTTTCTTTAAAATATTCACTTTGATGGCTGAAAGAGTTTAGGCCCTCTTCCTGCAAGGCTGGCAACTATGAGTTACATCTGCTGCAGTCAAGAAAGAAATTAAATTAGAAGCAATTTGCACATGTTTTGTGCTTCAATCTTAGCTGTCTGTTTAATTATCCAAGAGGATGTGTGACACCAAGAAACCGCTGAAAATGAGTGCAATTAAGATAAAAACTTGGTGAATATGTGGACGTACAAGGGAGCTGTCGTGCATAACGCAGAAATCTTGCTGACACAGTCGCAAAGACAGACATGTCAAATCTTCGATGTATACGTATCCGGATCGTGGCATATGAGCAGATCAGATGAGATCCTGACATCTACAAAACACCGTAAACACGACATTCTAATATCCTGCTGGCACAGACTGTCGTATAAACAGCTGTGTATTAGAAACAAAGCAACATCACACAGGCCAGGTTGTTCCAGATCTGACAGCTAGATCATTTGAAGCTGACAAGATAACACTTAAATGCAAAGGTGACACGAGAGTGTCTTCAGAGCCAGATGGATCAATACACGGCTTGGCTCATCAGGACCTAAGCAGTGGTTCCACAGCCATGTTTCTGCGCTGCCGATTCGACAATAGGCTATCGCTGTCTGCCACCGTGTCTGCTATGTTATCAATAAGCAGATTTCCTTTCTTATGCTGCAACTGAAATATTGATTTATTCAATTTGGCTAAACAGCATAGGATTCCAAGATTTTTTGATTTTAGCACAGCCCTAACCCATGTGGTAGAAATTAATCAACACCATTATTCAATTGGATAAAGCATGATTATGTATGGCAAAATATTATAATTTTTTTCTTTTATCAAGGTTCTACAAACTAAAACTATTTTTAATGTGTTTCTCATGTATTCCTTTTATTCTTAATCACACATCAATTATCATATCAAGGCAATCTGGGACTTTGATGTTTTCCTGAAGGACACGTCTCAAATTGGCAGAGATGGGGTTCAAACACTAGATTGTCTGGTTAAGATGGCCACTCACTCACAATGAATTATAGTCAGCCTCATTCATAGCCTGGACTGTAGATTACTTCTAGTATTATAATAGTCTTTGTTGTGGTTGGTTTCTGCTGTAAAAAAACAAAACTTGGTACTGTTAAAAAATTGGATAACAAATATAGTACTTTCACGCACTGCCTGTGATCAAACTCTTTGCCAAAGAAAAAAACATTTTATTTCTTTATTTTAGTACACCAACAGTCACTTAACAAATACATAATTGAAACAAAATTATTCATAATCAATGACTGAAAAAGGAGCATGAAGAAAAACAACTCATGTAACCTACAAAACACCTACATTTTTTTAAAATATTAGTTTTCATCAGCTTAAACTAAATGTACAAAATCAGCTACAAACAATAGTATAGACCAGTTTTTCATAACAAAGTTTTGCTTTTTATTGCTGGATTGCAGATGAGAGCCTTTTTAGGCAAATTACGTAAAATAGCACAAGTCACCACTCAACCAGGCAGAAACAAGTCGACAGCCATTTAAAGCTTCTTTGGATCCTAAATGTTTGACCCAACCTGAAACTCGATAATTGTAGCTTCAAGGCTTTTGAAAGCTTTCATCTGGCTCGTCGTAATACAAGGTCTGCAGCACCAGATAGTTTATGTTGATCGCCTCTATGCAGGTAAATCCTCCAGATTTTATGACAAGTCTTTTTTATTGAGACAATATGAATCAGATCCTAAATGTACTCGTATTGTTTCGTGATATCTTGCCTGTGCCAGCCCATTTAGGGCATTAGTGTACTTGCTGTGATCCATTTTTTCTGTGTTTTGAACCAGATCACTTCCTGCCCCCCATCTGACATTCACGGTTCATCCGGGTCACGTGACTGCAACCCAGCAATACAAACAACTTTTCAAATTTAGATAATTCCATTATTTTGACACCACATTTAATTGTAGTTTGTGCCAATAAACGTTTAAAATTTAAAGTCAAATGTTTCCTCGCACAGTGACCCTTCTGACCCAGAAAAGAAGAAGTGGGTAAAAGATAACGGATGGATGGATTGATGGATGTTTCCTTTTGTAATACACATCATTACATTTTGATATAAAAAAACCCTCAATCAATTTTCATGTCAATAATTTATTTTTAGCTTTGTACATAAATTTTGTATGAAGTTTTCTTTACGCTCACTCCAGCTTGGTTGTTGAGACACACAGACTTGATATATTTAACAAACTCTCCATGTTCTAGCTTATTGTGTGAGTTTAAACCTGGGATGTATAGCTTAAATGTGAAACTATAAGAATATAAAAAAAATAAAACATTGCCCATAGCTTAAAGTGCAAACTGACAACTTGAACTAAAATTTAACCAAATGCTCGTCAAGGTGAATCTTGAGTAAAATCTGATCTAGCCACAAAACAGATAAATGTCTAAGCAACGGTCCAGCGCTTAACTAACTGGTACACATGGTTGTGAAACTAAAATGATCAATGATTTGTCAACACATAGTCGCAGTCAAAAGGCGCTCGAAGTAGCACACTTTTCCAAACCGTCCCCCAGTGATACAGCCAAGAAGTCCCGTACAGTAGCAAAACTCGGCAAGTTGCCTTGGTGACCATCCAGGCTCCACCGGCTGGCACTATTTCTATCCCCCCCCCCCCCCCCTTCTCCCATTTACAACCATACACGTAAATAAAAAATCAAATCTGTCTTTCAAATATTCAAGAGTTCCCCTTTTTTCCCTGGGAGAGGTACGGAGTATTGTTGAATAATGCAGCCAAACAGGGATCTCCCAGAGCAGGTCTCCACAGGCATCACTGAGTAGGTCTGATCCCACTTGAGTAGCATCTTTCCTGGTGACATCATCATTCACACAAGGAGATATGATATGACAGTAGTACACTACTCTACTACTTGAGCCAACTCTTAAAGCAGGCAGTGGTGTTACTCATTTAAACCAATCTACTGGCCATCTGTTGAAGCTAAAATCACGGACTGACTGCCATTTCTAAATCAAACACCATCGGCTTGCCTTTATTGCATTCAACTGGATGCAAACATGTTTTTAAAGGGAAAAAAATGGTAGCTTGTGAGGTATTCACATATTCTCTTCTACCTTGTGTGATTCTGGTGGGTGTGCAAATGTAAAAACCACAGGGACATGCAGCTACAGAATAGGAAAACAACATCTACATGCAGCAGCAGCAGGTCTCTACCTTGCCGATTAGGGCACTGGGAGCACTTTGCAGGTTGTTGTCACAGGTATGACGAGGGAGAATAGCGCTCGCTATCCCCAAGCTGCACAAGGTGTGAACAAAATATGCAGCCAATTTGTTTTGTGCAGAATTAGAAGACGGGAAAAAAAAACATTGTTGGATTTCCTTCGGATGATTTTTCATTGCGTATTATTCAAGTATTTATTTATTTAATTGTTTTTTTAGTTTCTGTTTTATCAATAGTGTTGAGGTACACGTATGTTCTGGTTCAAATGGTTTCATTTACCAGGACTGCGAGTGCCATCGAATCAACAGCTAAACACCAGACACAGCTTCAAAAAGAAAGCCGGTCCAACGAGCTCAATCAAATCACAAGGACAAAGAGAGAGTGTGAGCACTGGCACAGGAATTATCAATCTTGGGGGAATTGGCAAGACCAACAGCAAGCAAGTGTATTACATATGGCGTGCCATTTTCACAGCTTCCACAAAGAGAACACAAAAAGTGTTATATCTCACTACCTAGGACTAATAAACAACCTGATATGCTGAATATGTGTAACAAAGAGCTGAGGTAACTGGAGCTTGTGAAAGACTTTTCCAGCTCCTATCTTAAGAGTGCAGAAAGACGATAAACTGTGTGGTCTGAGCCGAGCAAAGGCGGCAAATGAAGCCGTCCTCCCACTAATTCTATGAGGTGTCAGTCTGAAAACTGGCCTGCCAGAATGACTTTCAGCACCGATCAAGCCAGATGGTTTCTTAACACTGAATAAATGAATTGATTTGTGCAGAGCATCTCTAATCAGGTCCGTATTCTTCAGCGCGCAAAAGGTGGCGAGAGCTTGTGCGATCGATCCGAGGGACTTCACGAGCCTCTGCTGACATGAACATGAGTAACATCTTCGCGGTGTTTGTATCTGTTATGTTTGACAAAGTGTTAGGACAAGGCCTTTGTCATCACAAATGTACACTGCTCACATCTCAAGTAGTATTGTCTTCAGCCCACAACACTTTATTACTATCATTAGATGGATCAACGCACTTTCCCTACGGTGTGAACTGCTATCAATTATGCAGTCATCTTTCAATTATTGTATATTGTGAAAGTACCTGCTAATGAATTGTGAAACTACTGTGTCATGGTGTGATTGTACTGGGCAATACTGTACTGCATGGCTTCTTCTACTTTTTTTTTTTTTCAATTAGATCTGGGTGGCTTTTTTCAGTCATTAAGAGCATTTGGTGTAAGGAGGTCCACCTTACACTTAGCCAGAGGTGTTTCTGCAGTTGCTGTTAGCCAGCAGCATCTCGGCCCCAATGCAAAGCCACTACTGCATGTAAGAAGACTCCAAAGACAACATGAGAGTACCCACTGTGATTTTCACTGGGGATTTTGATATTCACACCTGTGCTAGGTGTTGTTTGGGAGTCTGATAAGCATGTGTGAAACCAAAGGGGTGGCTAGAATGGGGATTTTATTTGAAGGAAGAAAAGGGAAAAAAAACCTCTCCCTTCATAAATCTACAAAGGACTGAATTGTTGTCTTGTATTTTTATGTGTCACAATAAGAAAGGACAAAGCTAATCAAGCACGGTGTATCTTAGAAACCAGCCACGTGTCTAATTGAAGAGGCACATGGCCATATGGCTGTGTGGCGAAAAATAGAATGCCCAATAACTACATGAGGACTCGAGCAGCATGTGGAAAAATAAAATGTTTCCAACTTGAATGCCAGTCTGCTACGCAGCTCACAATAAGAGGGTCTGTCACTGAAACTTACGGCAATTATGCACACAAAGAGAAGCCAGTCCACCAAAACATGTAAGGCTTAACATTGTCCTGTATATGAAGAAATCACAGGCCTCATCATTACAGGATCAGAGACTGAAAAACAAAGCATGAGAGTTGCTCCTCCTTTCTACTCACTGGTGATGTTCAGAGGCAGCCTGTTACCGGAGGTGTTAATTGGCAAATTCAGTACAAGTCAAGAGCATGTTCCCCTGTCCTCCTCGCCCAGCAAGGCTAGGTCATTAAACCGAGAATGGATTCTTTCATGCTGCCTTAACCCTTGAATTGCATGTTGCAGTTCTCCAAACATCTTCATGTTCAGTCCCACCCCCATGTGTCAAAAAGAAAATCAACCTAATCTGATTTAAGAGAGAAAATACAATGTAAATAGGCTCTATGAGCTGGACTTTCAGTTAACATGACATCAAAATGTTCAAAAGCTGATAAATATCCAGTATACCCCAAGTGAAAATGAAAGTGACAAATAGGGAAAAGCTAACGATAATATCATCAAACTCCACTGATCGGTGCTTTTGTGTACTGAAAGGACCTCTCTCATCTGCCTGAAATGTGAGCCTCCTTTGGGGTTCTGGGTGCGATCTCACCACTGCCTCTGTCATCACTTGCTGTGACTGCCAAATCTCCGCTCCAGAAATCAGGGCTCTCAGACCAGCACTGAGGCAAACACAATGGAGAGAAGGGGGTCGTTCGGAGACTTTACACAGGCAGCGATGGCTTCAACACATTTAATCGAACACAAAGTCAGCCGCGGAAATTCTGCGCACACAGAGAGCAATAGGAGCTCAACGCATGGCGAGACAACTGTGAGGTGATACTCCTCGCTCCCGACGCCACGAGAGTTGGCATTCACTCATGCCAACGGTGACCAGTGCACAGACAACTGAATATGCTTCTCTTCTAAGTTGTTAATTGTCTAAAAGACATTGATGTGAAGAGGCCACTCCAGCCACGTGACCTTTATCGACTTGCTAGCTCTCTGTTTTGCTCCTGTTTGGTGAAACCATTGAAACAATCTCATTTTTTCCCCTCCATTTGTGTTGCGTCTTCTTGGCACTGGCATGGCCTAATAAACATTTGTTAAATATTCAAGAGTAATTGTTGCAAAATAAGGACGTTGTGGAACCTTATCTGTCTACTGGCCGCAGCAATCATAAACCCAAAACTTGATGATTGTCTGCAGCAATTATAAACCAAATCACTGGCAGAAAAACAAAGTATATTTGTTTCGTAGAACTGAGATCTTTTAATTATGATTGTTGTTTAAATAGCATATTTTATATGATAATTATTTGATTTCATTTATTGGCAGAAAAACTTGCATAAAGGTGTTGTCTAAGAAATGATACATCTATGGGTCAAAAGGAGACACTTGCATTTGAAGACACTGAAATCTTCAATTTAATGCTTTAAATTAATTTTTAACAGTCAAAAAATAAAGTTTGGTTGCAAGAACTTCAAGTTAATTTACTTTGTGTGCTTTTCAGAGACTTGTGTATCTTTTGAATCCATCTCTGTTCATTAACTATTTGATGTGGACAAAGCTTCAAGCATTTAATATTTTTACATTTAAACAGTCAGAAAATTTAAACATGACATAATTAAGCTGATTAATACTAACACATATTTTTTAGAGTGCATATGTTGCATTTTTACCCAAATTCCATTAAACTATTGTATTAATTGGATTCTAAAGAATGTTGTATTCGTAAAAATCAAAACATTAATTTTTTTTTTCACTTTAATAAATTGGAGATTTTAAATTGAAAATAAAAATCTGCATTTTTACACTGTTATACTTATCTGAACCCATCAAATACTAAGCATAGAATCTACAGAATTACTGACATAAGTGATGCGAAAATACGTGTAGGTGGTGTTCATTGTTAGGTCACTTATGATAAGGTCTGTAAAGTTGTTTTGTTAGTAATAAAATTTATTGCTGCATTGGAGCAACAGTTTTCAGTGTAAATTGATCATATTAGGTTAAATTGAATTGCATATACAGCAACATATGGCAACTTTAGCACTGGACAAATCTAATGTTTATGACAGCGGCTTTGAAAATAAAAGTATAAAAGAAGATTTGCTTATTTTACAGTAAATGTTCTAGTTTAAAACCAGAGCCTCTCTGAATTTTCCATTTTTAAAACTTAATGTGTATAAGCCCTGTATTTAGTTTTATACAGTATAGCACAGTAGACTGTATCTAACAAAGCAGGTGGTATCTTTAAGTAAAGTGTCACACACAAAGAAAGTATTAATGCACAACCGTTTATGATAATGAATTGACTTTTTCAGTGTATGACTTCTGAAACAGGCATTAAAAATACGAGGTTTTATTGTCTGAAATGCTTTTTAAAAGTTCTAAAACATTGTTTTATTTTTCAGAACTTGTTTATATTTCCCCCTCATCTTTCATTGTTCAGTTTTTGACTGAACTAAAATATTCAGTATATTTGCAGCAGTACTGAAAATGGGTCATAAACTTTGAATTATTCCATAGTCATTCTTCAAATAACACAAAAAAATGCAGAAATTTTAAGACATATTTGATACTTTTTTGATCATTATTGGGAAAAAAATAACTGTTATGATACTGTGCATGGTGAACTGTATTCCTCTTTGTGCTTGTTAAAACTCTCCTTACTTACAACTCAATTATCTGACAAGGAGGGAGGCTGCAAAGATCAGGCTGCATAAAATAACCTACAAGCTCAAATAAGCTGTGGTACAGAGCCAACAGAGCGATGCTGCTCGTCAGTTTTCCTCCCTTTCTCCCCTTCTTGGAAATGAATGAAGTCCCCTGAAGCCGGTGACTTCCCCGTCTCCCCAAACTCTCTCCAACATGGACTGGTGGTGCAGAAGCACTGGCTGATTAGCATGCAGTAATGATGGTGAGCTGGGCTCCATTGTTCTAACACCTCCCCTCTCCTCCGCACCAATCTGTCACCATTCAGTGGGCTAGAGCTGCCTCAAATGCTTCCCTCCACAAATGAGATGGATAATTAGTTGCCCCTCACGAATGCTGCACTCTTCTCACCCCTGATTGCTTTCACCTTCTTGCTCCTGGCAATTTTGACACCTTGTAATCAGCCTGCTACTTCTCCATCTCAATCCATACCCTACTTATTTTTTTTTATTCTGTGCCCCACTCTTTATATTTTTTATAGCTCTTAAATATTTTTCAAACCTACTAGCTTTGGAATAAATTTCCCAAAGAGAGTAACAAATGTATTATATATATATATATATATATATATATATATAAATGATGGTAATAATGCCTTGCAGCAGGTATAGTACACATTACTGTATACAGAAATGAATAGTGTACGGAAACAAACACATGAAGGGAAAAAAAATTTGAGCTGTCAGTACGAGTTTCCTCTTCCAAATAACAACGAATGACAACATAATTATGAGCAAGCAGCTGTTCATGATCCCAGAGAGAAAAGCATGCAGGCTGCACAATGTTCGACTGTTCACAGATTAAGGAGACAGGATCATTAGGGATATGTATTTGCCAAGAAAAAAAAAAGAAAAATATGAATAAATTCTTCCCCTCTGCGTTCATGATTTGATGTAAAAATTTGAATTATGTGGTTTATGTCACTCCAGCATAAACACTCATTTTGTTTGACACATTACATTACATCAATATGTAATATTCACCTTTGTATGCGCACCAAATGGTACGTATTTTCACTCTTTCCTGGTATGTGGATGTCGTGTTGAAATAGTGCTTCTGTATGTTAGCCTAATGACTCATTAGTTGGGAATAGTTGAAAGCTTGATAACAGCCCATTTTTACACCCATTTGGGCTATTTATAAAAGGAAAGCAAAAATTATTTCAGGTTGAAATAAATCAATCAGTCTGTTAACAGTATTTGATTATTGGAAGTGAGTTACTGTATAAATAATCGTTTGGGAATAAGTACATGCGATTTTTTACTGAAACTTGAATTGTAGAATTGTTAGATGTAAATCTACAGCTAATTACCAGAGTCAATTCAAGTTGGCCACCAGAGCTAATGAACTCTAACAAGAACAAAAATGATGCTAAGTCAGTCAACAACTACTCTGACAGTTGCATTTCGTGATTGAGTGAGATTTTAACAAAGTACATTTATTTCATTACAGTACTTCAGGATTTTTTTGAGGATCTCATTACAGGCTACCAATTTCTCTCATTATGAGAGTTGTTTATGCACTCTAAAAATGACACGTTGACTTTACTTAACCAAATCATGTCAACTGATTCAACTAAACCGAGTTGAGCAAATTGAGAAATGTGCTAAACTCGTTTTAGTGGAAGCATTTGACCTAACTTTGGTAAAGTAAATTCAACAGTTCATTTGTTGTAGTGTATGTGAAAGTGCTTTTATTTTTTTCTTTCCCAATAATTGTGAGCAGTTTTATGACTTTTACTGAAGTACTGTTCTTATCAGTGAAATTAATTTTTACCAGTCATTTTCTAAATTCCTTTTACCTTCATACACCTCTGGATTTTAAGAATACATTTTTTTAAGGTTTGGCCAAAACGGCTACAACTCTATCAACTTAAGATAAATATAAGATCTTTATCTAAAACTGTGGCTTCAAGGAAATGATGCCTTTCATATTTTAGATAATTGCTCCTACATTAAAATATATTTGACTGCTGCAAATCATAAAACATATAGAAAGCAAAGCAATGCGCAGTTACTGTATAATTGGTTTCTGTGTCACTCTTGAATAAACACGCCTTTGATTTAAAAACTTCCTCACTCTGAATTGTTTACAGCTGCTAGAAATTCAACACAAAAGGATTGAAGAATATGTGTTGTTTTCAGAAAAACACTAATTGGTTAGAGTGACTTGATGCAACCTTTTCTGAGGTTTGGTCAATGAGAGGGAATTATTGCAAGTTATAGATAATTATTGCCTTTTAAATGAAATTACTTTATATTTGGGCAGGTAAAAAAAAAAACATTGTAGATTCTAATTTTGCGTGTGTATGCTGCCAACAATTTAAATGATAAAACTGCTGCAAGAGTAAATATTGATTTATTTGCTCATATATATGTGCATCATTGTAAAATCTCAGTCTGATATTATAAAAATCCATATGGGCAAAAAAAAGAGGTGTACCATTTAAATGTTCAGCATTAAATAAATGGATTCAAGTCTTATGGCAGTGTAATGTCACTTCTTGTACAGCGCTTGTACTTCACGGCAGGCAAGAGGACGCCATGAATACAGTAAAAAGTTTTTAAGTGGTCTGGACTTTTTCCCCTCGGTCGGGGCTCGGCTGCCACCGTCACTTGCTCGCTTCGTTCTTAGGAGAGCAGTGCGAATAGAGGTGGCTGTTCATTCGGTTCTGAGGAACCACAGCGTTGCAGAAAGCGCATTTATTCGGACTGCTGCTCGGAGGTTCCTGGTCTGTCCCGATGTCAGCTGCTTTGCACAAGTCAGGGTTCCAGAGAGACTACAGAGCAGGAATAAAACAGAAAAGAAGTTAATTCACACTGCAATGTGTAAACTCACCTTATTGTATGCTCTAAAGCAACAGATCCAATGCATTACAGCAAGGTTCTGGGAAAAGGTTATGAGTTTATGAGATTAGCCTACCTGTTGTGGACAGCTCTTTAAACACCCTTGTTTGAAGCTGTTTGAAAGAGCAATCCAAAACATTTTGGCATCATGTACGAGTTCCATAAAAGGTAAAATTCACACAAACTAAAGGGGTTCAGGACCAAAGAGATCAACTCCAATCTACATGTTTCAATAAATGTAAATATAGCCGTCACTTCTGCATTACACGGTTATTTAACCAGAATTCCATGGTTATTTGCGAGCACTGATAGCAGCAGCTAGCTGTAGCACATCTGTTGCAACCCAAGAGACTTCCTGCAGAAATATTACAAGATTTCTGCCAGAATAACCCTGTAATGCAAAAACGACTGTGTAAAGATTTATAAAAATGTATTTGCATGGATTTGTATAAAAAAGTTGTTTTGTTTTCTTCTGGATCAATAAAGTATTTTTGAATTGAATTTAAATTGAACTGAACTGAATTTAAGATGGCACTACGCCACTTTGGTTTTCGCTGCTGCTCAAATTAGCCATTAGCTCATCAATTCACCCAAAAATAAACCTTGTTTCTCCAAACTAAAGTTTTTTAAAGATCTATCTATAACAGGTAAGATATTAACTGTACATAACCTTTCTGCAGAACCCCGCTTTCACAAAATTGAACAATTTCTTTAAGCATGTTTCCTTGAAAAGTAATACATGTGTTTTTGTAATCTCTTACAGTGTGAACAAACAGCCAGAGTTAAAAAAAAACTCTATTCTCAAGTGTTTAATTATCTTCTTATTTCTGGTAGAGTGTTTAACTAACAAAAGCATAAATAAACTGGACAAACTTTTAAATCTTACTCCACATCCCTCACAATTATTTACTAGGCATTGATACACATCAGCAATCAAATCCTACAAAAGCCTCATATTTGTTCCAATGTGCTTCCATCTGGCCTCCACTTTCAAGCAAAGATGCCAAATATAACCAGAGTGTCCATGCTCAAATAAAAAAAAAGAGAAGGAATCTGCACACATTACATGGTAATATGTTTCAAGTTTAGCCAAGGAGATATTTTTGGACTTCACACTGCTTTATTCCTCCATTAGCAAAGACCAATCAGAAACTGATAATTTGCTACTACTTTTCTCAGACCTTCTCCCGTGTTTCTCACCTGCTGGGGTCCTCGCACACTCTCCCGGGAGGGTGAAGGCGACGTGGAGTGGGAGGGGGGTGTGGAATAGACAAAAGGCAGGGGCAGTTCCTCGGGCTTCTCCTCTGGCAGCTCGGGAGAGGCGCCGCTGAGAGGCTGCTTCATGGGCATGGCCAGGTTTCTCTCCGGAGTACTGTTCAGAAAATCATATTCACTGTCCGCGGGGGGCGGGAATTTCACACTGAGTTTAGTGAGAGAGTCTACAAAGTCTCTGTCCTCCTGAGTGGCGCCGCGGGACGCCAGAGACGCAGGCAGGTGAGGGATGTCCACAGCTGAGGAAAAGGGTTGCTCTGTATCTGCGGTTCGGTCCGTGCACTGGATGGGCATGGAGAAGCGCTGATCTGTGGGATGAGGCAAAAAATGTGAGCTAGTCCAGCAGGGTGAAGCAGTCAAAGTTATAAGGCAAAGACGTCTAGCACAATTTACACACAATTAATAACTTTTTTAACTTTTACATTTCAGCTCGTGTCCAGTCTTGAATGACTCAAAATACAGATCAGCTTAAAAAAATAACTGGTTTTATATGTAATCTTTATAGGTAATGTGGAAAACAACAAAAAAGCAGCCAGTGCAAGGGTTAGGGACATAGCAGATAATTTTGACTCGCTAGTTAATATCTTACTTGTTGTAGATAATGCTTAGAATAACTACAATTTGAGGAATATGTTTGATTCTGACTGAATTGAAAAGCTAGTGAACATAAGTGAATTATGTTCACTAGCTTTTTTTTTTTTTTTTTAAACTTTACAGCTTATTGCTTTTTTTCCAGCAGAGATGTTATGAAATTCTGGCTGGAAATGCCCCAGGATGCAACGAAGAATTTACAGCTAGCTGATGCTAATTCCGTGTAATTACCTGTAGTTTAATTTTGACAGCAATAATAAAATTAAAATTTATTAAAGTTGTATTTTGTTATAAATGACAGCAGTCCACGCTGGGTTTAGCCCCACTTGAGCTGTTAGCTGGTCAAGCTAGTCATAAATAAACTATTTCTGCAAAGTGAGGATATTCAAAAAGCCATCTACAGCAGGTAAGATATTACTTGTTTATAATCTCACTTGAAAATACCTAAACATTTTTAAGCTCTGCACCCTGAAATACAGTTTACTTCTATGTTTTATTAGTGGGTTGATTAAATCAGACAATATTTCATGAATTTGTAATGGATAAAACACAAGTCCACCTTAATTTTACCCTGTTTTCTAATTGGTGGCTGCTGTGAATTTAATATTTTTTTAAAAGTAGTCAAAAGGTACATCTACAGAGAACATAGCACAATTCTTTTTTTTTTTCATTACAATAAAAAAAGAAAGATGGTTATTATTTAGTTAAATTAAACAGAGGAAAAAATGATTTGCACAAATTTTAAAAATGTTTATAACAATAAAAGCCTTATTATTTTAAGGTATGCTAAAAGCAATCGTTTTAAAACATTACAGCAGTTCTCAAATATGTCTTATGATCCAGTTTAAGTGGTGCAACTTTCTGTAAAAAGACACCTCTCTCGGGTGATAATACTTTTATTTATTCATATTTTGCTGAATTCATAATAAAAGCATTTTTGAAAAAAGTCAAGCAGAGTGTGTATCATAACACAAGGGTGGCAATATTACAAAAATCTTGCTTCAAACTGCAGTCTGCTCGTGGTGTTTTTTTTTTTCCCGCACAAGCATCTGCACAAATTCTCACTTTGTCAGCAGAATGTGGATTTTTTTTTTTTAAATCATATGTGACAACAAAACAGCTTTTCGTGAGGCTGTGTGCAGATAAAGTTTCACTAAAGGAAGTTTTTTTTCAATTGACTGAATTATTGTTTCGGTGTGATCAAGCTTGGCGTGTCTCTCACTTCCTGGCACACAGCAGCAGATGTGTTGTGTCATTGTTTTGCTATCATGCAGATCTAATTGTCATCCTATTGGTTCGATTAGTGGACAAAGGGTCAACAAGCTGCAACTATTTTACATAATATGACAGGAAGTTTAGCAATCTGTCGTCAGAGGCGACATTTATTAACTCTTATGTATGCAGTTTGTGATGTATGCAGACAACACTGTGCTGTTAAAGTCCTTAAAACACACCGTTTACTTAACAATATGAAAAAGGGTTTTTGTGCAACCTGCAATTTTATTGGTTGCATAGAAATGTTTTGCAGAAAAAGAAAAATCATATTTATTTTGTGTAACTCCATATCAATGTTGTCCTAACTATCTATTTCACACTAAGTGTGTGGAGAAGCTGATGTGGGAAAAACATTCAAATGTGACCCATTACATCAAACTGAGGATCAAGTCCCAAAGTGGTATGTTGAAAAATAGGCAGCTAAGATGCATTGAAGAAAGGTTTGTAATAATTGCATTTTGTCAAAACATAATAAATATCAATGGATCATTTAAATGAACTGTCTGAAATATAATCTTAACTTTTTTGAAATCATTTTTTGAACGGAAGCAACAAAAATTGATTTTGAGCAAAAACGCCTTCATATTTTTATATTTTCCCTTCAAGTTAGCAAACCCTTTTTTTCCAATTGGTACACTTTAATATCCAAACACTATTTGAGATTTAAAACAACAAAAAAAATCCTAATTAGAATAACCGAAAAATAGGATTCAGACCAAATAATGTATTATTGTGATTAAGAAGACAAATTGAGGTATATCTCTAGAACCGCTCATGACATCAGGATGATTAAGGTTTTAAAATGCAGCTTAAAAAGTCTGGAATCTGAAAATTAGCTCAGGTCCTTTCCGCCAAATTTGACTTAATGTTTAGTTTGATGCAATAGGTCACATATATGAAAAATTTGGTTTGTTTGGAGAAACTCATAAAGTTGCACATGTGTGAATAAGCAATACAATAACAAGAATAAGTCTATATCACGGATGGGTCAGGAGTGTGTGAGCAGAGCAGAGGGAGAGAAATCAAATCTGAATTTAAAGTTAGAAATGGGATTTATTTGAAATTTAAATTAAAACATAATTTATGAAAAAAAATTCCAAAAAATAATATATATTTCTCATTATGTAATAATCATTATTTATGGATTTTTTTGTATGATTTATGTACAGATCTATATACACTCATGTCTTTTTTATTTGCAGCCACTAAGCAAAGCATTCAAATTAAATTATTTTATTTTCCATTATAATTTCAAAAACCCACCACTAGTTTTCAGTTCAGAAACTGTTAAAGTTGCAAGCTGATATGACGTTTAAAAAAAACACTCACAAACTGATGCGTACTTTAAAACACTGAACTAAATAAATACAAATAAAACACAAGACTTCTCAGGATTTGAGGAACAAAGGTTATTGTTACCGTTCGACGCCTCACATCCACCGTGGAATCTTTTCAGTTGATCTTTTTGTCTTCTGGTTAGATTCTGGATCTGTCGAAATTTGCCTTGAATGGCCTCAAATACCTCTAACATGTCCTGACTGAAAAAAAAATATATAAAAAAACTTTAAAGTGTGAGGGGGAAATCAACTTTAAACTAGTACAAAAAGAACATCCAAATAAAATAATAATAATAATAACAATAATAATAATAAATAGGCAATAAGGACACATACTGTTCAAAGCTGCTGTTGACTGGCAAATTAGGAGCAACAGCAACGGTGCCCATATTCTCCTGAAAAAGACACATTGAATTTTTAGTCATCATTAACAACAATTATCCAAGGGCATGAAGCTGATACGTGTGCACTTTTATTTATGCAGCACAAGTTAAAAATGTTTCCTGGTTGGTTGGAAGAGCAAAAAAAAACCCTGTTCTAAAATGTGCATTGATGTTATCCTCTAGCACCATCTGGTGAAGTGAAAGTGGACGCACAATGAGAGAATACTGCCACAAAATCTTATCTTCACATGGCAACGTTAGAAAAAAATTGAAAAAATGTTGAATTTTTCTTTCTTGGTAAAAGAAACAATCTGAAAGTATAACTCTAATAAAATGGAACGTGCATTTGTGATGGCAATACAAAAAACTGCTGCAGATACGCCTCCAATTTGTTCCTGTAAATCTTTTTGCATAGAAGCAGAAGCACAGCTTCTACGTATGTGAGAGGAAGCTGGCATTGGATGCACATCCTTAATTTCACAATCAAACAGAAAGAGTCGATTATATGACTGAGAACGTACCGGGAACTTGACCTTCCTATAAGTGCTGGGCCCTTCGTGTAGATGGTTGCAAGACTCACATTTCACCTCTTCCAAGAATCCAAACATAAAAAGATAAATAAAATTAACAGTGTTGCACAATGCTGGACAAAAACACTTTAGTATTAGAACATTTTAAAAATAAGATTGTGTAAAAAATAAAAACAGGCAGACTAACCTGGTGCTTGCCTTGGTGCTGACAACTTAGCTTCAAGTTCAGATATCAACGTCTGCTGGTCCTCGATCTGCTTCTGAAGTTCTTGAGTGTATTGCTCATAATACTCAGTCTGTAAACACACAGTTTCTGATATTTTCTGCCTCTATTATAGTCACACAACAAACTGCTATTTAACGTCTAGTTTGGGCTACACACACAGTCCTCTCAACTTTGCATCATTACCATTTTCTTCAGCTCCTTTTTAGCATTGTCCTTTTCAATAGAGACCTGGCGATAAGCTTCGAAAGCTTTGTTGAGCTGGTCTCCAATGTTCCTTTCCATGCCTTGTGCTCCACGATCATCACTGACACGGCAGACATGAGCCCTGTGAGAGGTGCACATTAAACTGTTACAGCTGCTGCTCAGTAAAGCACCATCTTTAAAAGAAAAAAAACACTTTGGCAAAACGTATACTTTACCTTACCTTAATGTGTGTAAAAATAGCAAACAAATAAGTCATGAAAACCAAAAAAAAATGTTGCAAAATTGTGTGGTTTGTTGAAAAAAGCAGTTGCTGCAATGAGGAAAACTGCACCAAGCCTGATTAAGCAATCTAGATCATAGCTGCCAGTTTTTTTGTAATGAATATTGGCAAATTAGGTAGAAATAAAAGTTGCAGACTCCATATTCCAGTTTTGGGATCAGCCCTGAAAAACGTTGACATTTAATGTATGCCACTTCATCTTTGTGCAGGTAGCTATCTTCTACTAATTGTTAAATACTTTACAACCTATCAACAACTTTGAGACATACATAAGTACATATTCTATGTTTTAACAGGTAATAGTAATAGTAAAGAGGCTGGTAGCAGTCTTACCAAGAGCCCTCCATCAATTATTGAGTGTTCTCCATGGAAAATGTCAGAGTTAAGTTGCCTATCAGATCCTGGATCAGTGGGCTGACTCAGAAACTGAAAATAACAATAAACCAGCCCGGACACTTACGATAGTTTTAAAGTGTCATTTAAAAAGTACTCGACTGTGTTCCGTATTCTTGGACTGCCTTCGTGTGATGCATTCAACCGGTGTTCGGTGACCCCGAACCCCGCGGATGAATCCGTTTATGGCAGCCGGGCTGACTGTCGGCGAGGTAGCGCGCGCGTTCCTCTTACCTTCATTCAAGTTTCTCCTTAAAGTCGAAAATATCTTGTTTTGACACCGCGGCAGCCTCCGTCGCCTTATCTTCGGATGTAAAGCTACGAAGCGCTGGTAGAGGATATGGTAATGTGTGTGTGTGTATGTGTTGTTTTTTTTTTTTTTTTTTTTTACATAGCCCAGTTCGAGATGGGAACTTCCCTCGGGGAATCCCCCTGCTCTGCGGACTTCCGCCTTCGCTCAGTCCGAGCCAATCAGCGTCGAGCTCGAAGGAGCGCAGGGCTGAGGGTTCTTCCAGCCTACGCGTCTGCAAACCGACTCTGTGCTGCATGTGAAAATCGGCCCCAAACTTCAGTTTTATGCTTCGTTGCTTTGCAAACACTTCTTTTGTTATTGTTGTTGTTGATCTATCCGACTTAACTTTGTGCAACCTGTGACAAAAGAACTACAAATGAGTTTTGTTTTTCATTTAAATGTAGATTTGTTGCAGGGCCATTGTGTTATTCTAAAAAATAAAACAAAATTCTGAAAACAATATAGAGCTCGGGGTTCCTATAACTGATTATGCTTTAGATACAGTTAATTTGCAAATGTGCACTTTAACACCATGCAAACTTGGAAACAGCAGTATTTCAATCTGAGTGTATTTTACTACATATGAAGGAACCATATCATTTATTACACAAGTTAATAATAAAAGTTTGACTAAGGTTTGGATAGTTTTATGCTTTTAATTTTTTAAAAGTGGTCATAGAAGCTAACTACGGTTTTAAAGTCCAAGTGAACCAGATAAAAATTTCTGGAAAATAGGTGGACCTATGAATTTTTACAAGAGCAAGAGAAGTAGCAAGAAGAGACAAATTTGTTGGATAAATTCACTTTTACGGTTTAGATATTTCATTGACAAAGGTGCATTTGTGGTTCTAGTTGTCTATTTTTGTATTTTTGAGTTTTGCAAACAAATGGAATCACACAGGGCATCAGCACTCTTCAAAAGTATGTAAATGTTGCAGGTGAGGTGAACTGGACCACAGAAGTTCAGGTCCTTCTCAAAGACCACAAATATGTAAGTATTAAATGCACTGGGTCAGCAGTATATTATAGTTGCACACACACACACAGCTTTATATTCACTGCACAAAGTATGTTTTATCTCAAGACATTTGCATTTCTGATATTTATATAAAAATGCAAATGTCACATAACTCAAACGTGTCTCTCTTTTGTCTCACGTGACTTTCTGTCAGGAAAAACGAGTCTGGCATGAACTCTAAGTTTAATGAGCCTAATTATGTCGCCCTTTGTTAAAGCTCTGCGGCTGTGATGCATCTGATGGAGCTGCTTACTGCTGGGGGTGGTATAGGGAAGGAGCAGGTTCACGTCTATAAACATTTTCATTTCCTTGCATAGTGAGTGAAAGCAATGCTCTGCAGAAACTAATGCATTTCTCCCAGTTATAATATCTCACATGGCTGCAAAAAGTCTTAAGTTTTCTAAGTCTGCAGGTCTCCTTTAAAAGTGACTAGTAAAATTTAGATGACCTGAGTGCAGCCAGTAGAGGGCAGTTACGAGTGACTTTGAGATGTAAAGTAAAAGTGTGATCTTATTTTACAGTTTCTGCACTGCATGCTAGTTCCTTAGTTGCACATATGTATCTTTTACATATGAACAAAGTTCCCAATGCTATACTATCTCACTATTTGTGGGGAATTCTAAAAGGTGTATTTATTTTCTTCCAATTGGACTTTATTGTGAATATATGCACAAGAAACAAAACTTTTCAAAAGTTTTTATACTGTACAAAAGGAGGACATGTGTTGATGGTCTTGAGTCTTCAGTATGTTTGATTAACTTCAAAAGTGTCTACAAACGAGCCAGCAGGATGATTGTAAAAGCATTTTGTCTCTGTCATCAGTCTGAGTTAGTGCAGACCTTCATGTGACCTGTTTATCGTAGGGAGGGGGTCAGTGATCAGCCTCCTCCTGCAGTCATTTCCCTCGTGTCCCTTTACCGAGTTTTTCATCTCTGACCCCGCCTGACATTCCAACTTCAACCTCTGCTCCTGCTGAGAATGACTTACAGACCCAAGCCGCCACAAACAACCCTAATTCAAAACGTTGGCTTCCTCTAAAAGAACATCAGAACAACTTGAGGGTTTTGCATATTTCTTTTTCTGTTCTTCGTGCTTTGAACTCGTAGCAGTCTGATATAACCCTGGTCTTGTGGTTCTGGGAAAGAAAATTGTCACTCAAGGCTGTGGTGTTGTGATAAGCCATGATGTTACTGAACTGAACACTGACTGAGGTAAATGAGTCATTCCAATGACCACACAATCATTCACCTCAATTACAATTTTCTCTTTCTACCGTGTTCACAGTTCTCTCTTTGTTCTTATTTCCTGAAGAAGGAAAATCTGTTACTCTGGTCGTTGGTCATAAAATGTCATAAATTATAGAAAATACAATTTTTTAAAAATTGTCTGCACATCATTAATAAGACATTTGACTTCAAATAGTTCATGTGAAATGTGCAGAGGTGCAAATCTTTAAATCCCATTTTCTGTTTTTGCTCTGTTTGATTTCTTTTTGTTTGAACTCAGTAAAATGTATTTATGCTTCCATTCAGCAAGCATGACTGCTATCACACAGCCTGAACGGTGTACGTATTTTATCTTTCCATCAACGTGTGCATTTCCTGCATTGCGAAGCTTCAATATTTGTACTTTACTCAGTCACGTATTGAAGGAAGAGGATTACACCAGTGTTTGTTTTAAACCCTGTCACCAGAAACCTGCAGAGAATAATGTGGCCCTCTAAAGGGATAGGTCGGATATTTTAAAGGAAGGCTCTACGCTGAGCTTTCCACCGAAATCCACTTCAAAAGATTTGATCTACCTCTTTAAAATAACATACTGTGTGTGTTTAGCTTGTGGTAAAGTTAACAGAAACATTCTTTATGCTGAGAAACAAGTCTCTCCTATGTCTGCTACGAGATGATCCCTGGCGAGTTCAGGATCTCCGTATATGAAGTTTTATGCATTGTTGTTTCATTGGATCACTCTATCATTATTTATCAACTCGTAGCCTTGGAACAGTCAATCCCCATTGTTTCAAAGGCCTGGCTCAGCAGTAAATCTCGAGCCAATGAAGGGTCCATCCACGTTTCCTCCATGTCCAGCAGAATAAACAATTCGCTGTAGGTCTGCAGAAACCTAAATCCTGACAGAGGGCAGAGCTGAGGACTCTGGCATGCACATGGGAGGAGGGGAGAGGAAGAATGCAAGGAGAAACAGCAGATCAGATTTCAGGAGCCCAGAGGAAGGTGAGAGAGAACAAGAAAAAAAAAGATGGCTGTACAAACTCTGGGGGACAGTAAAATAATAATGGCACTAATATACAATGTAAAAGTGAAGAGTGTGGTTTGTGCTGAAAGAAATTGATACAATATCTCAACTATAGTGTGACTCATAATTTGATTATAAAACTGATCTCACATTAACGTGATGTAATGTGTTTTTTTCCCCCCATCAAACATGTGAAAACTGAGCTGCGAACAATAGTGTTTGATTGACAGCTTTTGCCTTGGGTTCTTGCAGCTATTTGTAAAAGGGAGGTGATGGGGACTACATTGAAAACCCAAACAGCAGCTCTGGAATAATTATATTACATAGACAGGGTTGTTTTCTTAAAACTCTGTTGCTAGCTTAAAGATTTTGTTTTCACATCTAGCCCTAAAGGGTTTACCAAGTCTTCCTGTGTGTTTAAGGAATTTCCTGATAGAGGAGGTTCTCTCCCTTTTCCTGTACGCATATAACTAACCAGAAAATGTCTCAATTAAAATTAACAGATTGTGAAGGAAATCAACTCTTCTCACTATTATACTTTATACTTTATATATATATTATATTATACTATAAGGCTGACTGATATGTCCTGTTTATCTCTGGATCACTGATTAAATCTGATACAAAATATATTTGCACCACTTTTAATACCAGATTTGGTGGACATAATTAGGCTAATTTGACTTTAGCGCTGCATTCTTTTTTTATTTTGTATTTATTCATTCATTCTTTAAAACAAATTAAAAAATGTATTAAAAAAACACATGCACACATCATAAATGCAATGGAAAGGAAGCAGAAAGAAGAAAAAATCATTTTAGTTGATGCCTTTTTCAAAGACATCAAATGTCCTCCTGTGAAAAAATGCAATCACAATGTGAGAGCTGACTCAAAAAAGTGTTGTGAACAGAACTAGGTGTTCATTTTGATTCATTTGACCACAACAATTCAGCTTTTTTGATACCAGGTCTTATTTCTGACCTGATTTTGCTTTTTATTTACTTCAAAAGCAGTGAGATGTTTTTCATGGAACAGCCTTTCCAGTTTGTGACCTTGACAAAGTTCACCCGCTTCGAATGTTGACATGAAATAGGAAATTAACATACATCAAATCCTAATTTAAACTGTTTTTTCTTGATTCTTTCCAAAGTGCTTCTTCTAGTTTGTGAACGGTCTTTTAAAAGAATGTAATTCAAATACAGCAAAACTGCAGAGAAAGAGATTTAGAAAGTCCCTTGAATATTTTAGTTACAAAAATCTGAAACAACAACAACAAAAAATCTGTCAATAAGGTTTAGTCTGAAATGGACTTTTAAGGGAAATTATAAATGTCTCCTCAGATTGATTCAGGAAATTAAATAAATCTGTAAGGCTCCTTTCATTGCATTAGACTTGATCTAATATTGTCAGGCGAATGCATTTACTGCTGCAGTGACAGTGTGGACAATGGCATTTTGTTGAAGCTGAGCGGCACCAAGCACGTTTACAATAAAGTTTGGAGAGTTGCCAGGCAGCAAAATATACACAATGAAACCACCCAGGGGGGCTGCTTTTTATGTCCGAGTCGAGCCTCTGAGAGCTGCTTTTGTGTTCTTATTACTCTAAGCTCCACAATTAAACCCTTCATGACGTTATTTCTATTACACCAGAAAGTTTTCAGAGAAGTTCCAAATATGTGGCAAAAAATATATGGGTCTAGGGTCAATACAAGTCCAACAGATTGGTAGAAGTGAGGTCAATTTTTAGAAGCTAAGATGCAAAATACTTAATATTTAAGAAGGTCCGCCAAAATAAATCCCGAAAGGTTTGCCAAAACTTCCTTGAGGCCAACCAAAGTCTGAATTCCTCCCATGCTTGAGTTTTTGCATCCTCAACCACTGCAGCTGCAATCCTTCTTGCTGCCTGGTACCTGTTAACTATTACAAAAGTCTTCTGGGGCATCCAAGCCCCGATGGCATCCTTTAGCTTGATGGTCTCCATTGCCCTGGTGTTCACCAGCGGGTCTCTTGGTTGCCACTACAACAGGCACCAATTACCTTCAGACCACAGCTCCTGCAAACCACATCTGCAATGGAGGCCCTGAACATGGCCCATTTGGATTTCATGTTCCTGACCACCCCCACTTGAAAAACTCTTCTGGAAGCATGAGTTGAAAATCACATGGACCACCTTATGCTCAAACATGGTGTTCACTCCATGCCTTGTACCAGTATCCAATAGCAGAACACCATTAGGGTTCAAATTAAGGAGGCCATTCCCCCCAATCACCTCCTTCCAGATAAGGTTGTCATTGCCCAAACTGGTCTTCAACTTACCCAGAACAAGAGAATCTCTAAAACAAATATATAGTTGTCTCTTCTAGGACATCATCCAGAGAAAATCTAAAGCTCCTCAAATTAAACCACCAGGATTATACCACAAAGAAGAACTGAGAAGACTTATCTCTTTGCTTCTTTCAGGCTGAGCTGTGAGACTGTCATTGTTATTATTGGGGTTTTTTGTAAAATAAAAAAACTGACTTTTTTTTGTACTCGTTTACTTATTGAGTCATGTTTTCATGAGTTTATGGCAGAGCAAGATCAAGTAGCAAAGTAGCACAGTGTCTTAGTATAACTTCACATGATAATTTCCTTTGGAAATACCCAGCGTTTGTGAGTGAGTGAGTTCAAGCTTGTGTATTTTTGTGTGAATGGGTTTGTGTCTTGGTAATCTTGTAATCTTTCCAAACATGCATGTTTGTGCTTGCTTTGGCAATTTTGTACGTGCAATCTAAAGCTGCATTATGGTCTACATGAATTGAGTACACTGCTGACTGTTCTTTCATTTCTATTTTAAATGAATACAACTTTATTTGGTGTGTTTTAGTGGTTTGTTCTGATCAATTTAGATTTTCTATTTAAATATGAAATTTAACTGAAGCATGAATGTCGGTGTGGACTGCAGTTTTATTTGTTTAACCCTGAAATGGGTTCATTTTAGTTTTGCAAAGGCTTATATCAGAGATAACCTTTTCTTTCAGTCTTGTAAAAGGTGATTCTATTGCCTCTCTGTTTACCCTGACCCACCCACCAACATCCTGGCTAAAAAAAGCTGAATCAGACTTCAATCCCCTTCCACTAAAACCTGACCTAAAGGCTCCTGTTGGCCTAATGAACTTCTCTTCACAGCCTTTTGTTTCATTAGGTGGACTTACACCTAAATGATCTGAACTGTTCATTACAGGTTCACTGATGTCATAGTGTGCTCATGGTGATGATTTTAGTCACTATCATTGCACAGCATCTCTCAATGTGTCTTTTGCATGGACAGAGTTTGATGAACTAATCAGACAGCTGACCTCCAAAGAAACTGTTCAGAGGGAGTATAAAAGCAGAACAATATTGGTTCTCTAATCAGAAGGTGTTAAATTGCCTTTGATTTATAGCTCCATTTTGCCTGCTCCAATAAAGAAACACTTGCGTGCATTTAACACCCACAACCAACCATCACTCACATTAAGAGGGTCACACAGGGCAAAATCCATTATAGAAGCCGCCTCTTCTAGCAAATTTTTAGTCTGCATCAATGTGGCTCTTAAAAGGTTCACATATAAGCAGAGGAACATATTTTCCCGATTTCCCTCTGGTGATTCAACCCAAGGAAGGTTTATTTCCAGAGATGTTACAACCATGTTCTGCCATATTTTGTCACAGAGGGAGTAGATGTGTTTGTCTGGCAGAGTGAAATGCTGAAAATAAAATTGACAAATAATAGCACAATCAATTTGAAATAGTTGAAAGTCATTAATATATTGTATTGTCAGTCATTTATATTTGTTAGCTTGAAAAGCAGTCATTTGCATCAGGATTGCTTTGTGGTGACTGAAGTGGCAAATGAAAATGTATAAATGCTTATGAGAGTCTGTCATATGTCTGTCTCTTGAAAAAAGGGTAATAATTACAATCAGGCACACATATATTAAATATACGAAACTTAGATTAATAACTTTCCATGCATATCTGAGAAAGTGTTTCTGTTGGAAATTAATTAATTCATCTAACACTTTGTTATCTTGTTTTCAGTCGTCTTTTAAGCACATTAAATTGGTCATTACATCAGTACTTTATACAATAAATAACTATTCTAAAAATAGAAAATAAAAATAAAAAGTTTTATTCTTCTTTTTATTTACATAAAAAATACACAAGCAGTCAAATGCAGGACCACCTCAGACACACTGGAACGATAGGTATGCATCCTTTATTGAACCATCAGCATCGCGGGGGACACTTCGGTTTTAATATTTTGTTTTTTTGTTTACAGAGATACTTGAAAATTAATAATTGGCAGTATGAGAGTTCTATACCCTGTAAAGTATTATATAATTGACAATTCTATTAAAAATATATAAGTTTTTTTAATATTTTGTTAACCTTGCCTGAAAGGTAACCCCTGCCGTAAACACAGAATGGTTTGTCCCACGATAGCAGCCGAGTTGGTCCAGGCAGCCGCGACTGCAAATCAATGAAGTCGCCAGTCGGACGAACAGGGCTGGGCTGACTTTATAAGTTGGGTCAATTTACGGACGTAATTGTTACCGAATAGTCGATAACAAGGATATGTATACGGCAAATATGGGCAGAAACGTATTTTTTGCTCTTTTAACGGATTAAAGAGGATATCTTTCACTATCAGTTTTCAACTTGTACGGTGGAGTTTCATGTATTTCGTGATTTTTTTTTATTACGTGAAAGTGTTCCTGAATGAGAATGATTTTTGCAAATACTGGCAACCTACCAAGGACTCCATATCGCAAACAGGTAAATATGTTCATATTAAAACCCAGACACTGCAGACGCACTTTAAGCTAACTCAGTAAATTGATTTACATGACAGTGACACCATGATTAAAATAACCTCGACTTGAGTTAGATGTACTACAGTGTTGTGTTTGTTTGATGTGTGCCATGTAAAATGCACTGTAAATAATGAGAAACCCTGCTTTTCACTGTGGTTCAGGATACACAGACAAATGGAGACACGCTGTCCCCACAGCTTCCCATAACAATAAATGGCTTGAACTATGAGCTAACCTTTATTAGCATCACTTAGCCAAAATGTAAACAAAACAGTTTCTGTTTTCTTGAGGAGCCTGGGCTGGCCACTGCTTGTGTTTAGTCAACTTTAACCCCCCCCCCCGCGCGCGTGAGTGTTTGATGTGCATTATTAATCATATTAATGCTGCTCATCTATTCACTGTAAAGGTGCCTAAACATAGCCTCCCCTCACCTAAATTACCTGCATATGCTAATAACTTTGTGTAATTAAAACATTTCTATTGAGATGCATTAGGACATTTGTATAGACACATTTATTCTGCACTTTTCATGTTGTTATCCTGTGGCTACATTGGGCGAGGCCTGTTACTGGAAACCTTGAGTGTATTTCCGGAGAGAGTATGACGGCTCTGCTGGTCTGGAGCTGGCTGATAAGATGCCATCCTCTGGATGTCTCAGTCTCTCACAGGGCTGCTTGTTTCTAAGCTGCCAGGCAGCTGCATGAAAACAAATTCCCTCTCAGGGTCTCGCTGGAGCACAACACTGTCACTCCTAAACCACAAAGTCTGGAAAAATGAGGCTCAACTTTCTGGTTCCTTTTGCTTGTGTGTTTGCACATATGCAATCGAGAACCACTTCAGTTTCTTTAAGTTAAACATGAAACTTTAATGAATCATTATTCAGCCTTTACTTTTTACTGGAAAGGTGACCAGTGGAGCAAATGAGGGCTTTTAATTTCCAGTAAACTTCAAAAATGAAACACAAACCCACAGTTGGTCAGACTTGTATCATTCTGAAGGCATGTATGGCAGTGACCAGTGGGTCAAGAGAGAAGATCCTCTAGGCTGAAGTCCAGACTTTGATTGCACAGACCTATCACCACTTCATGCTTGGGATTCCATCAGCTTCCTTTCAGCTTGGGATTTGTCAGGGAAGGAAGAGGGTGATGGGGGAGGTAATCAGTGTCAGATAGTAGGGGAAAGGATTACCTAAAGGGAAAAGTTCTGTCAGATCAAGATATCTGTGTTTGGTAAACATAAAGCACAAAGATGTTCTTAGCAGAAGTGTTTAAACAGAGAAAATCTTGTTCAACAGCACAGAAGACGAGTTGCATATTTAACACTGAAAGTGTGATGGGCATTGCTCTGCACATTAGCTCCTCACTGAAATAATAGTCTTCACCCTAAACAGAAGCTCACATGATGGGCCACAATTAGACAGACTTTTGTTTTGCTACTTTGTGACAAGGTAAGCTTGTCTTGTGAAAATGTAACATTTATTCTTCAATTAGTGTTTGAGTTTGGTCATCAAGTCACCAAAAAATGACTCGTATCTTGTTCGGTTATCTTTCCGTGTGGATTTAAAGTCAACCTGTTGTATTTGTTCTCTCTCCAGCCACTTGTTGCCCCATCGTCGCACCCTATGGCTCCGCCCAGCCCGAGCACCAACAGTAGCACCAACAACAGCAGCAGCAGCAGCACTGGAGGCTGGGAACAGCTGAGTAAAACAAACCTCTACATCCGAGGCCTACCCCCATCAACCACAGACCACGATCTGGTCAAACTCTGTCATCCGTGAGTAGGACACATCCTCTTTTTATCAGCTATTGATCAGCCAATGATTTTTTTTCTTTCCTTTTTAAACTTCTTTAGTTTCAGTTATTGACATAAACTGGAGAGCAAAAAGGTTAAATGGAAGATGGATAATTTGCCTGTCTGACAGAAAACCTTAAAGCTGGGCCTGATACAGGTCTTTTACACACTGGTTTCGTGTGTGGAGGTGGAAGGATGGGTGTCAGAGTTCATCTGCTGATGACACCTCTGATACGGCAACACAGAGCCTAACCAGTGTGCAACAACTAACACTGCTGTCACTAAGGTGATTTTGTGATGCTGGTGTGTTACTAAACACTGATGCAAGAATGAGCTGCCAGTTTGGTTTGTGTGAAATACCAAGGGGGAACAATGGCAGCCTAATGAGGGCTTTCTCTTTTATGCCAATTAGCTCCTGCTAATGTGTAAAAAAAAAAAAAAAAGACAAAGGCTGGTAAGATGTAAAAACGTAGACAGCATTGAGAAAACAAGAAATGTTTGATAAATCATATAAGCAAAATAGAAAATAGTCACTACACTTAAACTTTGGGCTTATAGTGTCACATACATATAAACTAAATAAGCAACTGCAAAAATTCCTCAGAAATTTCATTTCCTTTTTATTCTGAAGACTCATGTCAAATATAGCACAAAAATAGGAGAAGCACAGTTTCTACATCAAGTCATTTTTTACTTTTAATTTAAACCTGTCTACACTTATGTTTGTGTTTAAAAAAAAAAAAAAGTTAGGAAAATTATTGACCTTAATAATGTCTGTATATGTTTGATTCTAAATATTTGTTATGAAATGTGACAACTGTGGGTAAAAAGTTTTATAATTCTTTCAGGTGCAACTGATATTTATATGTGTGTCACATGGCTTTCATTAAAGACCATGTTTTACCACTTCCTGTGTAACTGAGAGAGGAGGGTGATGGTGACTACATTGATTTTTATTATCTTTTGCATTCAGGATTTCGAAAAAAAAACACCCTATGAAATAAAGTTGGAGTGGTGTTTAGCAACCTTATGTACAACACAAATAAACATACTTCATTTGAAGGTAGTGTCAAAGGGGTTGGAAGAGCAAATATGCCCTTAGCTACATGAATTGAGATTAAAGTTCAGAAAACTGGCAGGTCACAAGTTCATGCTCCTTCACCTGGTTTAGTATCCACCATAATCCCTGCCTAAAATTTCCCTCTGGTTCTGTTCTTCTCCGGACTTTTGTGGCTTGTAGTGGTAATCTTGGTTGATGAGGTCAAAAGAAGAGTTTATAAACATTTGAGATTGAAAACTTTGCAGTTTAAAAACTCATCAGTTTTCAGGCTGTTGTGAAAAGTATTTACTTTGCAAAATGTTTTCTCAATCTACAAAGACAAAAATGTTTAAGTATTAAATAATCCAATTTTGCAGATTCTCCATTTTGTCCTTAGAGGAATGGCAATGTTCTTTTAAATGTTCTAGTCAGTGCGTTTAGATGTTATCGTATGCACTTCACTTTAATCTGTGTCTAGTCTTTTAACAACTCTTTTGAAACCATGGTAACAGCATAAACAAGATCAGGGACTTTTGACTGTCTGTGTTGTTCTGAGGTACTTGTTTGCACAGACTTATAATCACTTTCTTATTGGAAGAAATATTTTAATGTCAACGAAAAGTCTTTATTTTTTAGGTTTCTAATCATATGAAAAGAAAAGGGCTTTTGATTATTCTAAAAGTACTGGGGTTTTACCAAGTTGGTGCCAAAATAACTGAGGTCTTCTTTGAAGAGGCTTTTTTCAGACAAATTATGATAAGCTTGGTGAAGTTTGGCACATAAAGAGGACAGGTTGAGATTAGTGTTTTGTACACATTCTGGGGTTTTCAGCTCCACATAGAAACCACTTCCTGTTTCTCATATTTTTGCAGTGATGTCATGGATTGTTGCTCAATCCCTCCCTGTGTGTGTTTTATAACTGGCTGCATCTGGTACACTGGCCTGCTTACAAAACTTCTGTCTATCCCCTTCATAGGTACGGCAAAATTGTGTCGACAAAGGCCATCCTGGACAAGGCCACAAATAAGTGTAAAGGTGTGTAGAGTTCTGTTTCTTTTGTATCATTCCTCTAAAGTCTGCTTGCAGTTAGATAGATGTCCCAAATTGTTCTTGAGATCTGTGGTTTTAGCTGATCAGGTCAAATCAGGAAGCAGCCGTGCAGGCTGCTGTTATTTTAAGCCACAGCCCTCGTTTGTTTGCGTGTCACTCTTGGTAATGCTTCCTGGGAAGAAGTGCCCAACGTTTCCCTTTCCTGTTGAGTGACATGGCTGGTCATGGTTCAGTTCTAGTGGGCTGCCCTCCTCCTGACAAAGAGGGACTGATTTTCTGCAGTGGTGATGAGATTAGGAGATTGCTTTGTCACTCACCTCGAGATTACACAGATGCCAGTTCATAAAAGACTCTCAATGAAAGGGGGCACCCTTAAAGACCCTGGAATGTGCTCATCGAACTTTTAAATAGACCTCCTGGGTGGCTTTAGGAACAACCTTTTTATGTGACCTTAAATTTAACAACATTCTCCATCCTTACTAAAGCTGTTGTTTTCAAGTATTTTAATCATTGCTAAATGAAGGGTTCACTTTGAACTGTTAGTAACGTAGTGACCTCTATGTCTGCTAAGAGACCTCTGATACATTTACAGTAGCTAATTTTAAATAGGTTAAATATAACAAGCACAGTAGAGGCCAAAGCATATAGGTGCACCCTGTGTGTCCCCCACAGCACAAAGAGCTGACCTGAGCTGTCGGTTTCTGCATCCTCAGCTGTTTTTGCCTTGACTTTCACCCACAGATACACAAACAAAACACACATATACAGCTAAACTTTAGTATTTTAACACATTAAGCACATAAACACAACACAGTGCTTCTATCACTGACTGTGCTACATGTCCCTTTAGGTTATGGCTTTGTGGATTTTGACAGCCCAGCTGCAGCTCAGAAGGCTGTGGCTGCCCTGAAGAGCAACGGTGTCCAAGCTCAGATGGCGAAGGTAAAGATTAATTACAGATACAAATACATGCTACAGGTCACACGGTAACACTGCCGCCCTCCATCTGGTTGGGCAGGTCATTTAAACTTAATCCTTGTGGAATTAAATAACAGAACAGAAAATCTTTGACTCAAAGAGTGTATTCTGCACAACTATTACTCTGTAAGCTCACTGGTGACTCACAGAGTTGAATCATGAAGAAAAGTGTTGTGTTGTGTATATTTCTTCGTGTTTTTCTCAGGAAATGTATCCATTTTAAATGCATGCTCCGCACAACATTTATTGAGAAATTGGCATCCGTTTCTTTACAAACTTCAGTAAATTTATTGCAGCTGGCGTGTCTCAGTTTTCATGTCAATCATTTAAGTGTTAGCAGCTCTGACTTCATTGATAATTGCTTTAAATTACATTTCTGCAGTTAAAAGGGTTGAATTATAGAAGGTATACTTCACATTCAGTCAGTCCAATTATGATCTGAAGTTTAGGTTCATCAAACTTGATTTTGAAGTTATTAATCTGTAAACTTTAAACTGCTTTTTAAATTATTTTGCTGTATTAAGAGTACCTTCGACTTTCACCTGCTGCACACTATAACTTATTTAACATTTAGATATGAAATACAGGTTTAGTCCATTATATTATTACTGTCAAATTAATAGGGTATATGGATTAAAAGAGGCCATTGTCAAGGGGATTTCAAGGTGTTTTTTTTTTTTTAGTTGTTTCTTATAAAAAAGGAAGTAAATAATTGCATGTTATGGTAACAAGAGTGAGTTTGGGGGAGGAAATTAGTCCCTTAGTGGCAGAAAGCAACATTCCATAACCACATAAGCAATGAACTCCTACTGCTGTATGTTTAGATTTAAAATACAGTAGTTTGTTGTTTAATTGTTGATGTAAAGTCTGTGCTCTTGCCTTCCTATGCAGCTCCACTCAATTCTAGTTTCCCTTCACTGCTCTGTCTGGGATTTCTCCCATAGACAAGGATTTCTTCGGTAGAATTTTTACC
>JARVJO010000061.1:12004941-12015523 GCA_031762555.1 Cynodonichthys magdalenae | reverse complement strand
AGCTGGCACAGGCGCACACATACGTCACGGCCAACCAATCCAATCGTTTTAAACTTCAACAGAGGCCACGCCTCCAGCAAGCAATCGCTTCTCAATAGCAGAGTCCAGACCCTCTGTACGAAGCAAAGTGAAGGACAAGAGGCTGGTTTTTACTAGGCTACCAAAGGCTTTAAGTAAAAAATAAATAAAACGGGGCTGAAACACTACAGCATGAATAAAAATTTACGATAAAACTTCTCCACAAAGTCCAGTAATCATGTTTCTGTTGATGCTGTGAGAAATCATCAGGAAGTCAGCTGAAAAGAACCTCCAGTCTCCATGGGCTGCACAATAATGTCTTCTTGTCACAGACTCCTTAAGACCTAAAACTGTGAACAGTCACAATTCTTTAGGATGAACAGAACATAACTGAGGTCTGTTACAGAACATCTAATAAATAAACAGGTATTTCTAGGTACAAATATGTGGAAGTACCTTTTGTATTTTTGCACCTGTTTAAAACATATTTAACTCCAACATGAATGTGCCTCGTTAAATAGACACTTTGGTATTTTCCAGGTGTTTTTCAATATTTCCTGATGCTTAATTGCTATACCTCAGTTTCATTTTCTTCTCATTGTGCAGCAACAAGAACAAGACCCAACAAACCTGTACATCTCCAACTTACCTCTGTCTATGGATGAGCAGGAACTGGAGAGTATGTTGAAACATTTCGGTCAAGTTATATCCACTCGCATCTTGAGAGACTCAGGTGGAGTCAGCAGAGGAGTGGGCTTTGCAAGGTTTGTATTTTTTCTGGTCTCCTTTTAAACTTTACCACAAGAATGCCATAGATATGTTCAATATGAGACACAAGTGTATGCTTAAATTAAATAAATATCTGCAATGACCTCTTTCCTTGCCTGTTGATTTGCATGTTACAGTATGTTGTTTGCAGAAAATTTGTTAAGCTAACATGTGGATGAATAGCTCACAGCCAGGCCACATGTTTCTGAGGATCATTGGCTAAAAGTTTGAGAAATAGTACAGATAAAGTACTTGTCAAGTACAGGTTTCATGCCTGGCTTGCTCGAGGCGTCAGTTCATGAAAGATGTGTTTGATGCACACAAAGAGGTGCATGTGACCTGTATTTTTCCAGTCTCGTGTACCAGAAGTACATGCCACAGTTGTGATGAAAGTAGTTAGTCTGTGACCATCACTCCTGACTTGATTGTGATGCAATGTGGGTATAAAACGAGGCCCACAGAGTGTTTGCAACACAACTCAATGACACTAAGGAAGAAGGGATAAAAAGTAAAGTCGACTGTTCACAACATTAGTGATGTAGTTGACGGTTCAGTCATACAGAGAAAGCAGTGTTCATACTTAGTATATCAATTTTTGCGTTTTTTTTGCAAGGCCCATAGAATTTGCATGTGCAGAACCAAAAGTCTCCACAGCCAGTCTGCAACCTTCTACTAAACGTGCAGGTTTCAAGCAAGGTTTGGCCAAACCTTTCCCCAGACTGCCAGTAGGAGCTCAACCTGCTGAGAGTGACATTTTAAACAGGAAGAGAGGAGTGTAGTAGAAGCTATTTGTCAGGACAAAAAGACAAGGGAGTCACCCTTTCCACCAGCTTGGGCATAACGATACACAAAAGCATGTCGTACTGATGTAAATACAGACATTTTAACAATAACACACATTTGAGTCTGCTATTAAAGGCAATTATCAATTATTATAAAGAAAGGAATATATGTATTTTTAGGTTGTCTATTAACAATAAATCTATGTCAATAGAAGAGAAGAAAAATATTCCCTTTTGTGGACAGACAGACAACTATGTTTAAAAAAAATAGTTTCACAATGAGTTGAAGGTTTAATTATAGTTTGTAATGCTGGTTTGCAAGAGTTGTACCAGTATAACCTGACATTTTACTGACCTGACTAACAAAGCCAAGACCATGACTGACGAAACAAAAATCCCTTTGCACCATAGGAATGTTTTTATCTGGGCGTGCTCTGAAAGGTGTGTCTTTACCATTGTGCCCACATACAGTGTGTGGGCTCAATGGTAAAGGCTATAAACTGATAGGTTGCACAATGTTCTGCATGCGCCGTATGGACGGGGTGATAAAATCGGTTTTATGATGCTGCAGCTCTTCTTCAAGGAAACAGGAACTGTTTGCTCTTGTTGATGGAGTTATCACTGATGTGGCTACACTGTGTGTGTCTCTATTTATACCTGCAGGATGGAGTCAACTGAAAAATGTGAAGCAGTCATTTCTCAGTTTAATGGAAAGTTTATTAAAACACCTGCAGGTGTTCCAGGTAAGGATATTTTAACACATAAATTTAATTGTGTACTATAAAATGCAGCGTGATTAAAAATACACCTGAAAGGAATCAGTTGTGGGTTTTTTTTGCTATGATGGCTTTAGTTTGAGCTCTCCTAATGGGTGGAGTTGTATTAGTGGGAATAAGCGGTTGTCCAGATGATTAATGCATCCAACAGGAGTCAGTGAGTCTGGTGGTGAAGAGATCATATGCACTCAGCCCGAAGTGGCAGAGCAAAGACAAAGGCACTGAGAGAAAGCAGCCCAGTGCGGCCTCCACTCCCTCTCTAAGCTTTTTAATTGGATTATCAGACTGAAATAGTCTCTGCTGGCCTTGCCTCCTTTAAAGGGGAGAGGATTAAAGCACCACAGCTGTCAAAATGCAGGTCCCGGTTCCCCGGCTTGTTAATATATCTGTATTCTCTTGCTTTATAGCCTGAAAGACACACCACAATGTGATGATGCTATTTAATTTTGTTTGCTCTATCTCTCTCTTTCTAGCACCATCTGAACCACTGTTGTGCAAGTTTGCTGATGGCGGGCAGAAAAAGAGACAAAGTCAAAATAAATTTGGCCAGAATGGTCGCGGATGGGCGAGGGACGTTGACTCCCGACTGGTAAGTGTTGCCCCAGGCTGGAGAGAGAACCTGAGCGACAGACTGCAGCTTTTAACAAGCAGCAACAAAAGACAAACCTCAAGTCTTTATGCACTGTTATAAATAACAGAAAAAAGGAAGAGAAACAATTTTGAAGCAGTCTCCAAGTCGCCAGGGATTCGGGCCCTGTCACACTGACGTTTTAGACAACTTTGGAAAATTTTGTTTGACTGTGGAGATTTTTTGACTGAAGATGCAACAAAAAAAAATCAACTGGAAGCTTCTTTTGTGCCTATACATACTTAAATGCTAACGGTTAGATCAAATATAAAACATATTGGTGATTTAGTCTAGTGAAAAAGTTTCACAAGTTGGCATAAAATGTCTAAAACAGAGTGACGGGTCCTTTACAGAAAAAAATTAAGCATTTTTATTTAATTCACAAAATCATTTATTTTAATGTGTGTAAAACATACTGTGTGATGGTAATAAACACAATGTAAGCTAGTCAGACTTGCACTGATCATTTAGATTCTGGTTAATTCAGACAAATGGGTTAATGTGTGCTGGCTCTGAAAACAATAGTGAGCCTCAGGTTCTAGTCTCTTGTCTGCAGGATCAATAAATTTAAATGAACACATTTGATCTGTAAACAAACATGTTACATACTGTAAACATGTGTTTATTCAGTTTGAGAAATTTAATCTTCTGTCTTCCTTTCTGACTTTATTATGTGAACTGATAGCATTAGGACTTTTCTTTAGTAGTGGCGCTTTATGCTCTAAATATCTCATCTATCTGAGAGTTTTTCTATTTATGTTTTTGTAACAGCTAGCCTTTGTATTTATCTGTGAAGCCAGGACTAAACAGGCTCCTCAGTTTACTTGACTGCAGTCAGCAGTAATTAGGATAAACTTGTGTGTTTTTTGTGTGTCTCAGGCTGGAATGACCCTGACATATGACCCCAGTACAGCTGCTATGCAAAATGGGTAAACTGGATTACTTCATAACAGTTGCTCTGTTGTTGTTCATGATGTACGTCTCACATTTCATTTTCTGAAAATGCTGCAAATTCTGTTTCCAGGTTTTTTCCTGCACCCTATAGTATTTCTAGCAGGATGATCACTCAAACGTCCTTGTCTCCTTACATGTCTCCAGTTTCAGCATATCAGGTTTGAATCCGTCTCTTCACTAGACGGTAAATTGTTGTGCATTGTTCACAGCAGCATGTGACGCTGCGCAGTGACGATGTGTTCTTTACAGATTCTGTTTGTTGACGTTCCAGGTGCAGAACCCTTCCTGGGTGCCTCATCAACCCTACATCATGCAGCATCCGGTAAAGGCAACATCTAATCTCTTCCCTCTTTACTATTATTCCTCCTAAATATTTCCCTCTGTGATTGCAACAGAACTGAACCATTTTCCTGTAAACAGACATACTCAGTATGGATGGTATATGCATAAGGTGAAACTAAAGGACTCAACCGTCTGTGCAGGAATGTAAAAACAACTCTTTATAGATGAGTGCCTGTAATGACAGATGCTTAATATTTTATAGCAGATGGCTCTAAATTCAGAGAGGAGCCTTTTGTGTTTGGAAATGAGCCATTAGATGAGGAAACACTGCCTGATGCAGCAGGCCAGCCAAGATGCTCATAGACAGCTTGCTTGACGGTTGACTTTGGATTACTCAGGTTATCTTCGCCTGATGTTCAGTCCCACGAAAACGGACTTTATTTCAGATATAATTAATTTCACATTTTCTAGGAAATTAATTTTTTCTGTAAAGACAAATATTCCTTTGTGGCAATTTGAGACTTTTGTATTAAAACCAGCAAATATGATTCCCTTCTTTCTGTTTGTCCTTAAAGGGTGCAGTAATATCGCCCTCTATGGACCCATCTGTGTCACTGCAGCCTGCTTCCATGATGGCCCCTCTTGCTCAGCAGATGAGTCACCTCACTCTGGGTGGTGCAGGAACGGTGAGAGAACTTTGCATACTATCGGGAACCAACTTGCTGATTACCTCCTATTATTAATAATAATAATAATAATAATAATAAAGTTGTGTTATAAACTCAATCTTATAAACCGTAGATATAATCTGCATGTTTTTGTCTGTTCTTGCAGTTTATGGCCGCCAACACGGCTTTGCAAGGAGCTTATATCCCACAGTACGCACACATGCAGACAGCAGCGGTTCCTGTGGAGGTGAGCAGCTTTGTGTGTTTTAAACTTTTATTTTTATTTCAAATAAAAGATTGACAAAGATTTTATGTCTTGCTTTCATTCCAGGAAAATGGCGTACAGTCGCAAGTAGACTCATCTGGCAACCATTCCCCTTATTCCTACCCACAAAGCAAGTAGTGCCGAGGTAACAACTGGTCAATCATGTCTACAAATCCAGTGGACGCTAAGGAACCTTTGCTGTTTTTATGTTTTTGTTTTTTTTCTTTGCAAGTTTTGCAAATGTTTAAGTGAGATGTTTCCCGGCCTGTTGTTTGGAGTTCATCAGATGACACATATCCTATTTAAAAAAAAAAATGAAAGAAGTTTTATTTTCATACTAGAAAATTTTTTATTTAAAAAAGAAAAAGTTTGCCACAGGATACAAGGAAAAAAAATGTTACTAATTGTAAATATGTCTCCTTCTTTTTCTTAATTTTTGAATTTTTTTGTAACTTTTTTTTTTAGCCAGACAGTTTGAAAATGTGTGCTTGGCAGGTGTGTGTGTGTTGCTATGGTGAAGTGTTTAGTGCTGTTTTCCTGTAAAGTGATTTTTTTTTCTTTCTTTGAATTTCAAAATGATCTTGCTGTCTGAGTAAAATCCTCCTTAATGTTTTAATGCAGCAGTTTAATGCAGACCTCCGCAGAGCAAAGACACCGGGAAATCCACAACATAGGATTTTAAAAAGTGGAAAAATAAAAACTGTGTTTTCCTTGTTCTCAAGACTAAAAAAAGAAATATAATTTTTTTTTTAACAAATGGTTTGAATTTTTGGAATTAAATATTTATTTAGGTAAAGACTTTAGACGTTGTGGATGTTGAAACAAGTCTGAACTTTTTTATGAGATCAAATTTTCAATCTTGCCTTTTAGAAATCATAGTATTTTTAGAATTGTTTAAATTAAACCTTGTGGGGAAAGAAGGTTTATTTTCTATTTTTGCCTTTTCATTTGGGGTGACGTTCATTCTTTTGATAGGATATGTTCAAAAGAATGTGGTAAAAAGAACTAGAGGCATAAAAAAAAATTGCAAGTCGGTTTTAGGTAAAATTTGATAAATGTTTTATTTTGTCTCACTCTTTAACAGGAAACAAACCTTTACCAAATATTTTTAGAATTGTCACCATTTTACTCTTTAACCAGGATGTTAGTGACTCTGTAAACTACTTCACAGTTTGAACAGTGTGCCTTTATTTTTTTGTATATTGCAAATATAAAGAAGGACTAAAACAAGTGCCGCTTTCATAATATTTAAAATTGAATAGAGTTGGGGGGACAAATTAAAAATTGTCAAAAGAGCGATCTAAAATGCTATTCTGTTTAAATATTTAGATTATGAAAGAAATTCAGCTCTAACAGCATGTCCTCCCATAAGCTTGTGATTCGTCCTGGTCTGTGGTCAGACCAGTTATCTACCTCAGAGTTTTCTTTCTCCTCCATATTGGGTCGGGTTAGCAGGTCCAGCCCCCCCATTTTCAGACCAAATACCACACTCAGGAGCTGGCCCCATACAGCCGTTTACTCATTCACATTTGTGTTTCATAGCCTCTTTTTTTCAGCAGGAGATTGAAGAGGCAGATTTAAATTGAGACCTACAAGAGCAACCAAGCTATGTGGGTTTATAAAAATGTTTTTGATTTTTGTATTGGATTGGTATAAACGAGCCTGTTCTGTTCAGTTTCCTGGGATGTGCAGGAAACGTAACGGCCGCCATGATACTTGAGATTTTCTTGTAATGCCTGAGACTGACGCGTAATACTGTCATTGTGAGGTTTATGCTGCTAAGTGGTGTCTGAACCAAGTGCCATAGTCTGGGTCAAGAGCTAATGAGGTGCTTAAATGAAAATCGGCTTCTAAAAATAACCACCACATAGAACATTTACTAAGTTCTGTGAAAATGTTCTAATTTATGAAGATTTTTGTACCAACAGCTTGAAGAGCTATGAAAGTTAATTTTTTTTAATTTGTGCTACTTTTACAAAAGGAAACTTGTATGTACAGTTCAAGGAACCTCTTCCTCTGTGTTTTTTTTTTCTAGTTTGTTTTAAAGCTCAAATGTGTTGGTTTTTTTTCCTCTGAGTAGGTTGTTGCCAAAGGTTTATTCTGTTGATTTCTTTCATATTTTTTGAATAAAAAACAAAACATGTGCTTTTATTTGTTGTGATTTTAGTCTTTACTAAGCATTGAGGATGTTTTAATTCTGATCTTTGCTTTTTTTTTTTCTTTCACAAATAATTGTTCAGAAAATGCTTGATGTTACTAAAACTTGGCTGCAGTTTCAGAGGGTTAAAATTCAGAGCTGTCTCTCACTTTGTTTCTCACATTTAGTTGGTGTTTTTAATTAAAAAAAAAAAAAAAAGCTGTCCTAAAACTGAAAAAATATATAAATTAAAAAGGGGCTCTTTAAACTTTTGGCTTAAATTTTTTTTACAAAAAAGTAGATGTGCAAATGTATACATATTTGAAATAACACGAAAAATATTTCTGGTGCAGTTTTTAATGTTTTAAATTGGACTTTTACTTTGTTAACCTGAAAGCAGTCTTCATCAGTGTGACCTTTGCCCTTTGTTCTACAGCCTGATAGATAATATTCCTTTCACTTAGTTATAATGTATCAAAATTCTTGTGTGAAATGAGTTAGGACGTGCTAAATCTATCAACTAAATAGTTTCCCAAATATTGCAGAGGTAGCTGAAGTTACACCCAGATAACAACAAAAGAGTTCCTTTTTTGTTCTGTTGAGACAGGCTCCCAATGTTTATCAGTGACTTTGCTTTCAACCCAGAAGGTCAAAGTACTATATCAACACTGTCACATGGTATTGCTGACAACATTCATGGCCTGGACAGGGTGGGTTTGGGTATCAGAGGGTACGGTGTGGGGCGAGAGCATGGGGGACGCTCTAATTGCTCGGATGTAGCCGTCTGTGAGCAGGCCTCTCCAAGGCAGATGGGTCCCCCCCCACCCCACAGTACCCTGCAGAGTGTTGTGCCACCCTACGGGATGCCACAAGCTCCAGACGAGGAGCAAAACTCGCGCTCCAGCTGTCTGTGTTTGTGCCACATGCGCCTACGAACAAGTAGAGTTAAAGTCTTCATTTTCCCCTTTAATAACAGCCTTTCCCTACCAGGTTTACTGCAGTTTAAGGCCTCCTACATTCATGCCCTTTTTCTTCAACTTATGTGTAGGAAGCTGCTTCTCTCTAATTTCTGATTACTTTTATTCAGGAAGCACTGTTATACTATTAAATAAACTTGGTGGTTTTCTGAATTAAAATGTTCCAAAGCACATGCATGCTGTTAAACATGCAGCAATTAGTTAAATTGTATTGAGTAGCTAAAAACTGACTGATGTTGACTAATAGCTAAAATTAACCAAACATGAGATAGATGCCTAAGATCAGTGGCTAAAAGACTTAAGCTCAATTATATTTTGCATAGAAATAATGCAGGAATCCTGTTTAAAGTAGACTATGTTTAATGGACTAACTACTTCATAAATCGATTTATCTCAGTAATACGGAAGCTTATGTCAGCAAATTTAGATTTTTGTAACTTTTAAACTTTTGTACATTTGTACAAATTGTAAGAACTCCTTAAATCCTTGAAAAATATTGTACACTTTGAAATATACATCAGCATACTTGCTTAATTTTGAGGCTTTTTTTTTTTGCTATAGTTTTACTATTTTAATATTAGCTGTGGTTTGTCTGTTTTAGCCTTTAGCCTCTGTTTTGCTTATTTCAATTTTCAGCTACTGATTTTTAAGGTTTAGGCTTTTCATTTAGGCATCTGTTATTTTACCTGTTAGTTGATGCTTGCCTTAGCTTTTAGCTACTGTTTTTGTTTCATTATAATTTTAGCTACTGTTCTCCAGTTTGGCTTTTAGGTCCTGTTTTGGGTTTTAAGTTGCAGTTTTGTTAGTCTTAGCTTGTAGCTATTGGCTTGTATAAAAAAAGCATTTTTATACTGCTTTTTTTTTCTTCCAGGTTTTGCTTTTATTTACTGTTTTGCACTCTTTACAATTTGGTTGTTAACTATGTTGTTAATTTTAATTTTTATCAACTGATTTTCCCAGTTTTGGGATAAGAAACAAGACATTAAACAATCAGAAACACACACCAGAATACAAAAATATAATATGAACAAAACCATTGAAACTAAACTGAGCATTAAGGTGTTAAACAGCGCCATCTACAGATTAGCTAATGTGTGCAAAATCATCAACTCTATTTTCCGGTAATTAAAATTTACATCAATAAAGCAAAGCAGCCTCTCCTGAAAGTTGTACCAATTTTTCATAATTGTTCATTAGTATGTTGACATTAAAAGTCGCAATTGATAATGTTTCAACGGCCCTTTTCATGTTTTTGTTTCGCCCAAAATAAATGGCTTTATTTCAGCATGGATTTAATCTGTGCACGAAGACTGTTGTTACGAGGCGTTCAGGCCTTGTTTTTCCGCCTGCTGCGCCGTGTTAAAGCGGTGGGTGGGGATTTCGCTCACGTTGTTCTTGAGTCGACAGGAAGAAACGCAACAGTAGTGACAGAAAACAGATTCCTGAATCTGTCATGGAGCTGCGAAGGAAAAGTCTGCAGTCGTTCGTGAGGAGCTGTGTTTTCGCCCTTTGTGTCGGCTTGCAGGCGGTATGTGCTGGAGGTAAGACTGACAAATCTTTGCTACTATACCAATGTCATTATTATTATATTATTATTAATTATTTTTGAGGACGCCGTGTTTGATCGAGTTAAACCCGAGTAGGCCTCTTTGTTGTCCTGAACTTTGTGCTTTGAATGTGTTGAAGGTAAACATGTCCGTGAACGCAGCATAACTTCAGAGCGTGCGTTTGTTCGTGTAAAAAAGTCTTACCCCTATTTGTTGGGAAACAGTAAGGCTAATCCTAATAATTCATAGGGCCTACCAATATGCATATGTTAATAAAGTTAAAGAAAATACTCAAAGGGAAACCGTTTAAAGTTATACAAAAAGGGGAACTGTGGTCACAAGAAGTTAAAACTGAAATGTGAAAGCTTCTTAAAATCGTTTTGCCTGTTTTATTCTTACCCTTTAACTGTAAAATTGAGTTATTTAATCCAAACTTTAACTACAGTAACACTGAGTTAAAACACGTTGTAAAAAATAAACTGTGCGTATAAATCTCCAGCATGTTTTCCTTGTTTCCCTTCTCAAACACACCTGATTTGCATGCAGTGTTGTATGAAGTACTACAAAGTGATACTTGAGTAAAAGTAAAAGTATCTTACCAAAAAATTACTTTGGTAAAAGTTAAAGTCTCCTTAAGGAATATTACTTGAGTAAAAGTCTTAAAGTATCTGATATATTTTGTACTTAAGTATTAAAAGTAAAAGTATTGATTTTAAATGAGCAGTTAGATTTTCCATATTAACATTTCTTAGGAGGTGACCTTCCTCCCAAAAAAAAATG
>JARVJO010000061.1:11964646-12000682 GCA_031762555.1 Cynodonichthys magdalenae | reverse complement strand
AGTAAAGTACAGATACCCAAAAATTCTACTTAAGTACAGTAACAAAGTATTTGTACTTAGTTACTTTACAACTCTGTTTGCATGAGTGAATAATTAATATGCTTCTACAATATTTGAGAGCTAATTGAATCTCTGAATCAGGTGTGAGAACAGAGAAACAATGAAACAATGAAAACGTGCAAGATTCTTGAGGACCTGAGTTTGACACCCCTGCTTCGTGTCTTTTAATGCTTTTAATGTCTTTTAATATTGCTTTATTGTGGTAATTATGCATTGAAAAAGGTCTGTCACAAAGCCAAAAGGCTACCCTAAAATGAGATGCTTTGAAAAACTCTTTGTAGTCTGAAGCTACTTGTGTTTTCTGGAAGCAGGGTCTTTTCCTCTGTGGTCTCCCTTTTCAACCACAGGAACCTGGGCCTGAGCAAGTTTCACCACATAAAGACAGCCTCAGCAGGGAGGTAGCACTTTTCCTATTACCTTAAGCATTTTTTATTTACCTTTTGGTCTCATTGATCACAGGTTTATTCTTTGCAAAATTTGTTTATATCATTTGTTCACTTTTAAATTCTGATACTTCTGTTATCCAAGGTTGTATGTAACATCTGGTTTTTAACATGTCCTTAAAGTTATAAATACAACTTGGGATGAATAACACCTGACATGTTTCTCCAAGTCATTCATATTTTAAATAAATATGGGCCAAATGCAGAAGTAGTCATTGGAAAAACCAAGTATACTTTCATGATCCAAGAGCATCTGCTTTAATAATAATGCATTTTATTAGAACTGTCATTTTTTACACTCAATGACACAGAACAGTGAGCAGATTCATATAAAAACATCAAAATACTAAAAACTTTTAAGGTTTATATTATCTTATATCATTCCCTCATAAAAATCATACCCAGAGTGTTGCTCTCCTGCATGTTTGAGAATTTTTTGAATCTCCTGTGGTAGCCTTGTGCAGCCACCTAAACGCTTGCTGGTACAAAGCACCGCCTATTTGTACCTAGCTCCTCCCTAGAGCTCAGTCTGCAGCAGAGTTCCGGCCCCACAGAGCACCCCTCCCCCAAAGCATTGTTATGAATATGTGCTGAAGGGGGAGTGTCGGAAATGGTAGGAGGTTCTTAAACAGACGGAGGCCAATTTTAAGGCGTTTAGAAAGGCTATGATGCAAACTCAAATTTTTTATATATACAGCATTTTCATAACAACTGAAGGGAACAGTTACTTGATTGCGATATAGAATCGAGCTATGTGTCTGGAAAATACATAATACCCCCACCCCAGTTTTTTTTGTTTGTTTTTTTAATGTGGTGAAAATTTTAATTTGCTTTTCTTTAGTGTTCCTTCAGTTTATTTACTGGCATTATTTGCACAAGTTGAGCTTTAGACCTGTACAGTACATTGATTGTTTGATGTATTATGATCCAGTTCAGGTCAAACTTCAGCTGTCAGACAAATGGGCTTGCTGTTAACCTAAAATTTCCCATTTTTCCCCCACAGGACTTCAATGTTGATCTTATTTTGTAAGGTATCCTGGTCAGTGGTAAAACAAAACAGGCCCGTATCATCATCCTTCCACCCCTATGCTTTACAGATTAGCATGACGTGTTTGTCTTAACATGTTGTTTCCCTAAACATGATGGAATGCTTTGCAGTCTAACATGTCTCTTTTTTTAAGTCTTCTGTCCTAGCAGAGACATTTTAGAAATGGAATAGTTTGCACCAAACTTAAGTTGTAATGCTGGTTTTAATTATTTTTTTAAGAGGTTCTGGCAACCGTCACAAACAACTCTCTCTTTACAGTTTTCACCTAGTAGTTTTATTGTTGTATACTTTAGTATTTACCATTCTGAAGAATCTGATATGTAGAGCTTGAGGATTTTTGTCTGTTCCTCTGAGCATTGCTCCGTTGGACTTGAGGTAAATTTACAGCAATTAGAGAAACACAAAGAAATCAGCTTGTGATCAATATTGGCTGGTTTTCAGCTTAACCAGTCTTTATAGATGATCGGCCACTCCAACCCATTTAAAAATCCTGTATTTTCCAGCAAGTAAACACACCACAGCTAAGCCTCTGCCTTGTGCAAGAAAATATTGAAGCTGTTTATCATGCAAGCTTAGGGTTTCTATCCAAGCACTGCCTAGTAGATAGGAAACAGGACACAGAAAAATGGATTATCGTTCAGTTTTAAACTTTTGAGCTTTCAACCTTTGTCACGTAGCAGGTTGGGTCTGGATGTGTTGGCAGAGTCTGTTGTAAAACTTTGCAATAAGATAGGCTGTATTTACTGACACAGGCACTGCTGTTACTGCTAGCAGTGCTATTTCCACAGTAATCATTTTTTTTTCCTAAAATGAGTGTTTTTTTTTTTTGTTTTTTTTTATTGTACACTCTGTAACACAAAAGCTCTGCCTCCTCCTCGTCTCACCCACACGTCTGAGTGATGTAATGTGGGGCAGACGTGTGAGACACGAGGTCCACTTGACTGAATTCAGAAGTTGTGACATTTAACACTAAGCACAAAGTTTATAGCAGAGCAATTGGTTTGGTCTTTAATCCTATTCCTCGAGGGACACTACCCTGAATTAGATTGATGTCAGATAAAAATGTTCTCTTTTTCTTGCAGATTGCCCAGCAGATGGACGCACCTGGGTGCCCAATGGAAACAAATGTTTCCACTTTGTCCATGGAAAAGAAGACAGCATCAAGAGCTACACTTATGAGAGAGCATTGACTCTCTGCCATGGATTTGGTACATCTGATGTTGTGAAATGTATTATCCAAAGATCAAAGCTTCAACTCATTATGTCTGTGCTTATGTTGTTACTTTCATGATTTATTTTAGGGCTTCTGACCATCCAGAGTGCTGAGGAAAATGACTTTGTTATTAACTACAGCCGAGAAGTGTGGAACGGCACCGTCATCATGTGGCTGGGGATGTATTTTGATACAGACAGTAAGTATCATATGGGCAGAGGTCTTTGAAACTGTATATTATTTGTGAGCAGTTAGGATTTGTATTCTGACTGGGGATAGCTGTTAGATCTGATAGTGTGTTAAGAATATATGTGAATTCTTTGTCGATAATAAGGCTAATAGTGCCAAACAGGTGACAACCTTTCCTCTTTTATCCACAATTGCCTCTTGAGCTGTTGCCTCATTTTCTCCTTTCACTTTTGCTTTTATTTTGAAGCAGTTATGAGGCACAGCGGTGTAACATGAAACTGCTACTGTTCATGTTACTCAACAGGTTGTTGTTAGCTTACCAAAGAGTGCAGTTCTGGATCCAAGTTCAGTAAAATTATTAACATTCTATTGGATGTATTTTCTATACATATGACAGAAGCGTGATAACGTGTCTGTCACAATATCATTATTGTTTTATCACCCAGCCCTACATGAAAGTTACACTGAATTGCTTTTATTTAATCTAACTACTGAGGAAAACAAAAATGGATAGCTTTCATTGCTTTTAATACTTGGAGTTTAAAATGTTCATTTGTGAGAAGAAGACGACACAAAAAGCAAAGCAGATACTGGAAGTTAGGGCTGTATGTTATGTTGGACATTTATCACCACTGCATGCTTTTGTTCAATACCACCCATTTCCTTTCCAATTCTGATACAGGCAGGTATCAGCGATACTGATCCAATACTGATACTTTGTGCAAGCACACCTAATGTGTAAACTTAAAAAAGTAGTCTTTCAGAGTACTGCTTCATAAAGAATACAAGACATCAGAGTGATTTATTTATTCATGTTAAACTCAGAAGCACATTGGTTTTTCTGTTGTATTAGTGCAACTATATTGTAAATGAGGGATAAAAACTTCAAAAGGATGACAAAATCTTCTTGAAGAAGAAAAATAATTACCGGTAAGTAAAACTATAAATTGTTACATAAAGTATTATTTAATTATGAAGAACTACTATAAAAATGAAAATTTACATCTTAATTTCTGTTACATGAACTTATTGACATGAAAATACTGAACATGTAACATCTACAGACTGAGCATGTGCCACACATTACCCAGGCGGAAGAAAAATAGTTCCACCAACCGCATATGATGTAGATGAGATTTCAATAGTTTAGCTACTTTCCACTGTGTTTTTTATTTATGATATACATTACATGAAACAACTGAAGTATTGGTATTTTGATTTTAGAATTGATTCTTGATCATAATGTTCTGGTATCTGTGGTATCGATATTTCAGTATCATTCTGACATTATTCACTAATGTTTCTTATCAAATGGAGCCTCTTCCTGGTCCTTTTTTGACTACCTTAATATAGAAGCTGGTGGCTCATCCCAGGTTACAATATAGCAGCTACAGTGAAGCATGTGTCGTATTGAGAGAAGCAAGAAAACAAATGACAACATGCTGCATGCTTTCCTAATTCAATTCAGCCCAGTTCTAAGTGCAAGTTGTTACTGTATTTCTGCTCAGGTGATGGCATGAAGTGGTATAATGAGAAACCTCTTGTGTTCACTAACTGGGAGAGCGGTGACCCATCGGACCTCCTGCCCACAGAAACATGCGTGGCTCTGCACAGTGACACAGGAAAGTGGGAAAATGTGAGCTGCGAAGAAGATGTGGAGAATGGCGTGGTCTGTGAAGCAGTTCAGGGTGAGGAGTCTTTAATTTGTAAAAGAAACATTGTTTATTATTATTATTCTGGATTTGTTTTAAGTATGATATTTAAAGATGTTATGATTGCTTTCTCACAATGCATTCTGTGATTTTTTTTGTTTCTGTTTGTTTTTGCAGAAACGAAACAAGCCAAACAGAGTAAGTGAACCGTTTGAGCTCTTTGTTGTTGTTTCTTTGAGCGTTCCCTCCTGTGATTTTTGTGGAACTAGTCAGGACCCTTCTTGCATCGTGTCTGGTTCTCCACAGAGCCCAGCGCGCTGATCTCTGCCCTGGTCATTCTCAGCGTGGTGGCTATCGTGGGAGTCTCTGCCATCATTTGGTTTTTGCACCAGAAGCACAATTTTGGCTCCACCATCTTCACAGCATTCGAGTACCACCCTCCGTTCCGAGTCCTGGAAACAGACCAGTCCTGCCTGGTGGAGGCCGAGGAGACAGACAACATGCCATAGGAGAACTTTCTCTTTCTTTTTGCTTGATGGGGAAATGCCAGACCATGCTCACTGGCTGGGTGGTTTATGCAAAGACAAGTCGACTCTTGTATCAGTTCAACAATTTAATGAACGTTAGTGACTTAAAATAATATAGTCTGATTGGGAGAAAATGATACCAAACTTACTGACACTAATAGCTCATTACTGCTTTTTAAATAATGTGTGCTAATGAAACCGTTTCAGATTAGTGCATTTTCATCATCAAGCACTAAGTATATTTTTTTCATTTTGCAAAGAGTTAGAAATTCTATATAAGAACTACGCGTTTGTGTTTTTCTGAGCCAGCAGAACATGTCTGTTACAGGACTTTTTAACTAACAAAATGAAAGAGGAGCAGAAATAATGACTTGATTTTTTTCTTTATTTTTTGTGTTGTTTTTAAATAGTATTTAGCTTAAAGTTAAAATTGCACATGTAAATAGCCTAATCTGAACTCGGCTACAGCATGAATGAAGCAACTAGTTTTGTGCATGTAAATGATGTGAAGCTGCATTACGGATTAAAGCTATTTTCCAGGTAAAACATTTGTAATGAAAACTTATTCTAAATCAGAATGAAAGATATGTTTTGACCTGTTCCTCCCAGGGTCACTCAGGGGTTTGTACTAAACTTTTCTCAATTTGAATATAGACTTTAAGGGGGGGGGGTTCTCCGAGCAGACTGGACTTTGCATATTTCTTAATCAATAGAAAATCTTTAAAAATGCTAACAGTGCTATATTTCCAAGGGGTTGGAGTAGTTTGTGCTGAATGCTCTTTATCTTCTGAACACGCAGCCTTTTTTTTTTTCTGTGTGACCATAAAGCTTGTAAACCTTTTAAGATCCAATTGTTTTACGTGGTTTTCATAGAAAGTCGATGTTCACTGTTTTGACATTTTAGGTCAACTTGTTCTGTTTTTAAATGTAACTTGTGTTTTTCCTGCCTTATTCAACACTTGGTGTAACATTTCAGGAAACTTTTTTTCTAATTTTTAAATTCTGAATTCAGTATTTTGTTGTTGCTCATGGATATCTGGTTTGCATGATCGTATTTTCCACACTAATTTGTAAAGGTAGGAGATGTTTAAAGTGACATTATTTCAGCACAAATTTGACACATTTTGCTGTTTTATGAATTCAAATAAATGTTTTTTTGTTCCAATGTTTGGAATATTGACTATCATTTGAAATCTGTAAATAAAAGGCATAAGCTGTGTGTGCCAGCGCATAAATGTCATAAAAAGTTCTGGAAGGAGACTAATTGGATGTGAAAACATCACGAGGCTGAAGAGTTACTCTCTTCAGAAGGCCTGTGGCTCTGTTGACGTCTCTGTGGGAGCCCAGATGAAACAAGTCAGCAGGATATATTTTTTTAAAGCTTTCAAGCACATCTAATTTTAGACTTCCAAGAGGTCATCTGATGAATTATTTTTTTAAATCTAAGCTGCAGATGCCTCTTTATGTATGTTTGATGATTTAAAATTTTTTTTTTTGTTTGACTTAAAAGTCAGCAAGGCCTGACGTTTAATTTTTGCAGTATTGTAGAGCTCAATTAATTTTTATTTTTTGTACTACTTCTTCAGTGTAATGTCCTTTTTCCTGAAGACATGCAAGGTAATTTCAAAGTTTGCCCACTAGATGGGACACTTAAACACACACTGATTCTGTTCCTTCTTTTGAGAATGATTATTTCACCGTTTGCATGTTTTACTTGTTTTTTCTGATCAAACGCACCTAATTCAATAATTTAATTCATCAGTTCACTTTTTGCATCTGTTTTAGCTTTGAAAGCTGTTTTTGAAACATTTAGTCTTTCTTCCTGGCACATTTTTTGTCTTCTTGTGTGAGTAATGTATTTATTGTCACAGAGGGATGGTTTGTCTCCTCATGTAAACCACATTGGCCTATTTTAACTCAAATAACAGCAAATACATTTTATTCAAACATCTGCCACACACCACTACTCGAAACAGGAGGAGGTTGACAGAAACTCAGGAGTAAAATGACGGAAATATAAAAATGTATATGGATGAAAAAATGGTCTTTTATCAGGAGGGGGTCAAATGAATTTAACCCAGGAGGAAACTCTACTGACCTAAAGTCTGTAGCATTTATGTCTGATTTCAAAACCAAACTTAAAACTTAATTCTCCAATTTTAGCAGTTTGGCTTTGATTTGTAGGTATTCCTGTGTTATTTTAAATAAATATGCTTTTTTGATTCAAGTTATGTCACTCTTTACTCCTAAAATGCCTGATTTCCTTACACAATGTGGTTTTTTTTCCAGTTTAAATTGTACCTTTTAAAGTAAATGTACATGTAACTGACAGGTCATGAAACGTGCTAATTAAATAATGTTGCCTTTAGCATGAAACTGAGATCCACGCTCAGAAAACATAAAATTACCAAGTTACAAGACAGTAAAATCCAATATTCTCATAATGTGGATGTATAGAAAAAAAGAAAATGAACTTTTATTTTCATGGTGAGTTTTTTAAGCATTTTGCCAGAAATCATTTGTGTTTTTTTGTGTACAAATAAATATAGAAGACATGTTTCTCATATGCATGTTCCAGAAATCTAATTTTCCCCTTATTTGCTTATTCCAAAACACATGCCAATTAACCAAGAAAAACAAGTGTGACTGACTGCTCTCTGACCAGTTATTTTATAAACTGTTTATATCTTGACATTTGCACAACCTATCAGAGGTTATCCTAATTATAAAGTTTGCACGTCTAAATTTAATGAGCAGAACTCGTTTGTGTTTCCAAATTGAATGCAATGCTTTTACATTTATTTTTTGTGTGGCTTGATGTACACTAATTCTTTTCATGTAAACCTGAGTACAGGAACTATAATATGAATTTAGAACCGTTAGTTTAGGTCTGTTAAATGTTACAAATAACACAAGTGTGTGTTACATACTGTGGCTACAAATGAAGAGATGACACTATCATTTTCTAAATCAGTGGCATCATCAGCCTTTGTGTTGAAAGGATCAGAGCGGTGTGTGTGTGCTAACTAATTAAAACAGGCCAAAACACAAAGAGCATTGTGGGTCCATCTCCTGGGCCTTTAGGGGAATCCTTAGCAAATATGCACACATCCTAATTTATTTTTCAAGTGTTTCTATAGTGATGATCTTTGCTGTGTCTCCGGTCTCATTATACTTTCTAATCATGATGCTTTTGAGGGGGAAAAAAAACCCTCTCTTTAAAGGGGACAGACTATTTGCTGTTCCCCCAACATCCTCCTCACACTGCGGCAACAAATAACCCAGGAAGGCTGGCATTTTGACGTTACCTGCTCTGATCTGTGGATCTTTTATTTTTTTCTTGACAAATAAAAACCCAGGTCATCTCACAACTTGAAAGAGACAAATTCATCAAATCATTGCCATCTCCCTCACAAATTGTTTATCCAGCCATGCACAAGTTAAACTCAGCGGATCCTGACTGTGACAGGAGATAAATCGATGAGTGTAAGGGACAAAAAATAAACATGTTTAGAAATATATCAATATGATTATTCAACTTTATCATTGTCATTTATTGTAAAACAGCTTAAAAACAAAACATCAAATTTAATGGAATATACTACAAAGTTACATTGTGTTTGTTATAATAGGGCGCTTTTCAGAAAAGCATTTTCATGACGATGATAAAAGGCTTTTCTTGTTTCTCATGCCTGCCTGAGTTTTACAGCTCTCATTTAACACTTTTTTTATCAACAAAAAGTGTCATTTTGTGATGTTCCCTGTTTTGTGAAATGATGATTAAATTCTGCTGTATGCAATCATATTTGTTACAGTTTCTTCTGATTTTTGTTCTTTTTTGTTCTAGTTGATATTTTATTGTGTAAAGCTGAATCTTCCAGCCCCTGCATGCCTTTTGTATTTGGATTCAAATCTGCCTGTAAATAAAATGGGCAGCACATTTAATTGAATTGCTTCTGTTAATTTAATAAAATATCTAATCCTTACAACAACAGATTACTGGTGATGTTTACATAAAAACTTTGACAGCTGCAAATTTACAAAAATGTTTACAGATATTTATGAGAAAAAAAATGTATCATCTGTTATTTTATCACTACTGACTGCTCTACATCAGCTCAGGACTCAGGTTTATAAGGATATCAGGTAATTTGGGACATCATGTTTCATCATTGAGACAAAAATGGATAATATCACACAAATAAACCTTAAATAAAAGTAGCAATAAGTCAACACAGAGATAACGTTTAAGTAATTGTATAATTTACCTAATTTCAGAATTTTGTGGTCAGTGATTTTTGACTAATGAATCATATATATTAAATAATAAGTTACATCACATGGTGTCCAGGAAAGCAAAATAACATTTAATATAGTAGGATAGAACATAAAACTATTTGATATGTGCAGGTCTAGCCTCTGCTTGTGTGCATTGTTTTAAGAGAAAATAGACATAAACAGATCGTAAATTACATAGTAAAAAAAAAGCAAAACATGTATTTTATTATGTTTTTTATCCGTTTTATCTGCACTGCACTGGCTGCCTGTGCCTTTTAGGATCCATTTTAAAATACTTTTATTTGTTTTTAAATCTTTGAATGGCCTTGCCCCACCATACCTGTCTGATCTGCTGCATCCCTATAATCCCTCCCGCTCCCTCAGATCAGCTGATCAACTGCTCCTGAGGGTCCCTAAAACCAGACTTAAACTCAAGGGAGATCGATCTTTTGCTGCTGCAGCTCCTAAACTGTGGAACAAGCTACCCCTCCAACTCAGACAGTCCCCTTCACTGTCTATTTTTAAAACTCGTCTTAAAACCCACTTGTTTTCTTTGGCTTTTGACACAGTGTAAGGGGTTGTGTTGTCCATTTGTACTAGATTTTATTTTATTTTTTGTAGAAATGTTCTTGTTTTATTGTAGATTTTAAAGTAGGTTTTAGATATTTTATTGTTTTATTTCCTGTTTTAATTTATTTTTTTATTTCCTGCTTTTATTTATTTATTCTTTTTTGTGGTGTTTTATTTTTGATTTTGTATGAGCTGTGTTGGAATCTTGATTCTGTACAGCACTTTGGTCTGCTGTGGTGCAAAAAGGGCTTTACAAATAAAGTTGGATTGGATATTTATGTTTTATTTGTTAGTATAAGATTTATCTAAAGGAAAATAAGTTAACAGGGTTTTCAGCCAAATCTGGAAGTTGGTTGTCAGTGAATCCACCTATTAGTTGATGCTGACAGGTAAATGGGCTCGCGGCTGCTGATCTGGGATCAGAAGTTTGCCTCGAGCCCGAGATGACGTCACTTGGCTGGAGTTGCTCGGTGACACGGAGGAGAGTCTCCTCAATCTGCGGTGAGGGAGCAACGCAGTCGCACTTAATTACTAACGTCCATGTCTGGTTTTGTTATTTTATTTTTTATCAACAAACCTCAAATAGTTCAAAACTAAGCAGCAAGTAGGCGCTTCTTCCGTTTCGCCTTTTCTTTTGAAGGAATACGAGAATTTTCTGCGGTAAAGGTGAGTTTCTACCTGGGCTTCTGTGACATGTTTGATATCTGTCGGCAGGGCTAACAGAGGAGCTAACACTCTTTCAGACCATTAATACTATTATTACACCCTGACTTCAGTGCGGTTTTTTTTTATGTTAATATTATTGCCAAATAATAAAAAAAAACACAACCTCATGCATGCTTGAAGTTAGTTCAAAAACTGCTGTTATGTAGAAACTGTTGCTTGGATACAAATGAATGCTGATTTTAGTAATTATTTAACTCGACACTGGTTTGAAACAGTCAGATTTCTCAGGATTTCAGTGCTTTTAATTTTCACCTGATACTGAACTGATTATGTTGTTTAAAAGGCGAATTAATGTTTGGTGTTTTAAGAGTCACATCTGGACAGTTTTCATAAATAAAAGAAAGCCACGTGTGTTTGTGTGTGTATGCCAGACGTGTTGCAGCCTATCTAGTGTTGCACAAATTTCACGTCACACCTAATTAACTACTAAAATGCATATTAAGAAATAGTTTATTATCAGTAGTATTATTGGATCTGGAAAATGATTAGTTGTCTTGCAGTTTTCAACTGATTTGTCAAAGTACCAGAGGTATTTATCTTGTGGTGTTTTTAGCAGTGAAACAGTGTGTATTATTAAAAATGACCACATTAGTCATTTTAAAACTGAGTGTTATTAAATTTGAGTATTTTTATTCGCTTTTGCTACACCACACATCTCATATTTGCAATCTGTGTGCAACAAGCCTAAAATAAACCTAACTTTAAAACAGAATGCAGAGCACTTCAATGCAGCATTGATTTGTTCCCTTTGCAGTTTGGTACCCAGTTGACATCATGTTTGAAGGAAATAATTCTTTAATAATCATGGGTTACATTTGAGACTTCTGTCCACATATCAAAACCACAGTTTAACTGGATTTACTCTAGAGTCTGCAGATTGCACATGGGAGAGGCTGTGAAGCAGTATACCAGCTGTGTTGAGACAGGAGAGTCACAGGTTAGATTCCCCAACATGCACACATGTTGCAGTGTCTTTGAACAAGACACCTAATCCATAACTACTATCCAGGCTTCAATAGCTGCTCCCACTCCACTTTTATGTATCTCACATGGATCAAATGCAGAAAACAACTGTCATTGTATGGGCACTTTCTTCTTCTGTAAAGTGTCACGTGCAAAAGCATTTTATATTGCATATTGATGTTTGATTACTTCTGATTAGTCAGTGTTGAAATAGGGTTTGTTTTGTTTACTCATCGCTTTATGGTGGTTTCATAATATCCAGAGAAAGTAACCCTAATTGACTGTTTTCACAACGATTTGTTAGAGAAAGTTGCCAAACCCCAGCTACTGCTGCTTCTTCATCTTATTTTTATTGGTAGTTGGTAACTTATTGTGTGCATCTTTACTGCTGTGGTTGAAAAATGACTTGTTAACAATTATACTACCAGAATAAAACACTTGAACAGCATAATTATGCAGTGGCACCTAATAAAAGCAATAATTTAGTGATGCGCAGTGCAACAAATAGCCTCTTGACTTCTCATTGACCCAAAACATCAGAACGCAGGAAAAAAATAGAGTTGCATGCTCACACATACATTTATATAAACTTAGATATATATTAGCTATAGTAATGTATGAGGGGATTTATTTAAATAGGAGCTTTTAGGAGTTGAATAAATTTAAAACTCCCCTAGGGGAGGAATTAAAGCATCAGCAGCTGTTTATGAAAAAAATGTGATATGAGTTGGTAATAAAGTTATCTCACATTTGTTATTTGCACTTTTGCTCAGCGACATGTCAAACTCTTGTAAGCTTATGTATCTAAACACACAGAGTTCAATTTGACAAAAATAGATAAACAATCTGCAGAGCATATTTAGCTGGTGTGAGATATTAAATGTCATTTGGTTTGTTTTGGCAGACACCTTTTTGTTTGCTGCACAGCAGAGCTGTTTTGTCTTCGCAGATCAAGTAATGAACTAGCATGTGATCTCAGCACAATCAGAGTGTCAGAGAAATGGCAGCTAGCAGCAGACATTGGTTCCAGTATAAGTTCATCATTTAAATAGCTTCGGTAGCCAGAAAAGCAGGATAAATCAGATCCCAGCCTTGATATGTTATGCATGCAGCCAGTAACTGGCAATGAATCAAAACACAGGTAGAAGGGCACTAAATATGCTTTGCATTTATTCACTACACTCGTCCTTGAAAAGCTCAGCAGATAAAAAAAAAATGCTGTCAACGTTCCTCATGAGTCTTGTACACTTTTAGAACAAAAGCAAGACGACAATAAAAAGGGTGACATTTCACACGTTTAACAATAAACAGCTTCTGGTTGATTAATTTGCGAAAACAGTACTAATATTAAAAACAATGTCCACCAATTAAAATAAAAAATGCCCCACAGTGATAAGTTTGTAATCTATATAGTTTATTAATCTGTTTCTTTCCTAAGATTGTTAGGATTTTCTGTGGTGTTTGTTGTTTAACAGGCTATCCTTGTGTTTTTTTAAGTGAAATAGTACTGTTGCCTCACATTATATTGTCTCTCAGAACATGAGATGACCACCATTTTTATGTTCCTGCAGCCAAAAGGGTCTGCTAATAACTGTCTTTCACACGTTTTCACCCTGTCCCTCCCATTCTAACCCTTTCCACAAGTTAACACTCATTAATCAAAGATGCTGGTTTCCTGCTGAGGGGCTGAGCTGCAGGTTCATCAATCTGGCTTCCAGTTTTCTGTAAGAAACGAGGCAAAGTCTCTTAACACAGACGCATAAATAAATCTTTGTTCTTTATATGCAAGCCCTGAAGGTTAATGCTGTATAATTCGATGTAGCCTCTTTGTCTGCCGTGATTGATGTTTTTGAACATGTAAGGCTTGACGGGAGTTGCTTTTTTGTAGGTCAGTGTTGACACTTTATGATTGGGTGAGCTGAGGGGTAGCAGCACAGGGGAGGTGCATTATTAGGAATGTGTCAGAGAGATTAGTCTTTTTCACTCATCTTCCTGTTCTATTTTATCTCCGCTTAGGGATATGTGTTGCAGTTTTTTTTTTTAACTAATGATGCTTCTGAGATTGAAATCTACCTGCCATGTTAACAAAGCATAATGCTTTCTTCTTTGGTGACAGTGTATTTCAACCTTTTGAGTCAAACATTTCAAGCTGAAAGTAAAAAAACAGATAGGCTGGCTACACATGTATAATGATTCTTAGTCATGGGGGGGCTAATGCATATTAATAGCTGCAGAGCTTTTTGTGCAGCAGCTGGTGTAAACCATTCTTCTCTCACATAAAGACTGCACCTCAGCAGCCTGCTTTTTATTGATCCACATACATTTAAAATCTGGTCACTGCTGCCATTTCACATTTAAGCCATACCAGGGCTGCAGCTGCTACATTTTCCAGCATCATATCTTTACTTGTTGTTGCATTGCATATGTGGCTAGTTCAAAGAGTGTTATCACCACAATAATGTAGACTTAAAATGTCTTTATAATGCAGGGTTCCTTTCAGGCATGGGCCACCAGGAAGAAAATGATCAAAAAAGGATGCACCATTTCAGTCAGCTAGTTCCACAACTTTAATCAATGTAGAGTTTTGTTTCTATTAAATTGATCATTAGAGGGCGTGTATCAAGGGCAGATAGAAGGCTCATTACCTTCCAATGGAGACACACTTTAATAATTGCAATTTTATAATGAAGGACGCTGGTGATGTTTTTTTTTTTACTTGGCCTGATATCACAGTAATTTTGCACAACAGTTAAATATTTGAGGTATGATATTGAGTGCTTAGTGCTAATATTTACTGTAAACTGTAAGGGCCTGATTTATAAAAACAGAACCTAATTACCATAATGTTTAGTGAAGTAGATCAATTTACTAAAGATGCACCAGTTTGCTAAAACAAACAAGGCGACACTAAAAAGCAAATCTGTTAAATTGTCGTTTCTTATTTACTTCCTTGACATATAAAGCTGCACATGTTTACTGAGGCCACTTTCTTTGGTTTTACAGTGTCTTATTGACCGTAGGACCCATCTTGTAGTAATTTACTGGTTACCCTGGTCTTCATAATATACAGAATCACCAGTGCTTAGTGTTTTCTTTGTAACTGATGAGTTGACTGCCACTGCTACAGATATGCAGAGTGAAAGATCCAGTGTTTATTGTTTCAGCTCTCCCAGAACCTGATAATGTATTGGATGAAAGCGGCATGATCATTTTTTCCACGTTTGACATTTTTGTTGTTGTTTTTATAGTTCAATATTCTTCCCCTTTTTGTTTAATTTGGGTCACAGCAGGAAATAAGCTCCACGTGTGGGTAATCATAACCTTTCATGGCGAGCATAGAAATCCTCGACCAGCTCAGATTATTCCCTGAATGAAAACAAGTTTTCAAATGTGGTGTTCTAAAAGGACACAATACATCAGCTGCCTTAAATAAAAGTAAATCTGGGTGGTAAAGACTTTTGACAAGGACATGTAAATATTAAAATCTCTTTTTAAAAACAATTTTACTGAGAGGATGAGAAGGGTTGACTGTCCAACATTACACACAAATGTTCTTAGTTATGTTTCAATTTTAGCGATGAGAAAAAAAATTAAGAAAATCAAGATGGGATTTCAAAGTAATCTACCACCTCGTGGGCTACTGCACTCCAGTTTTAAAATATTGTAGAAGTAATGACATTGGAAACTTGTAACTTTGCACTCTTATAAATAATAAATAGATCTTTTAAAATGCTTGTCATAACTAATAATTATTTATTCTGACATGAAAATTCAGTTCACTTTGTTTCAATGGAAGTTCACTTATCTGTATATTTTTAAAACATATTTAACCTTTTAAATAAATTGAATGCTGGATAAATACATGTGAGAAATTCATCCATAAATGATGGTTTGTGTTCTGTGTTTCAGGTGAGGAGTGATGTTACTGAGCAGAAAGACAGTCTGAAGGAAAACTCAAACAGTAAGTCATTGTTCATTTCTGCTTTCATGCTTCTTGAACTCTCTTTTCCTCTCTCAATCTGCTTTGTTAAATTAGAAAATGTAACAGATGAATAGAAATGCTGCCATATGCTAAACACCTCATTTTAAAGTTGTATTTAGGATTAAAATTTTCCAATCAGGTTAAGATTCAAACAAGTCCTTCATGAAATGAGTTTGTGTTGCATTACACTTTGCTCTCATTTTGTGTGTATCTAATTAATTCACTTTATCTGTATTAGTGTGTTAAAGCTTAGGGGCCATTTTTAAATGTCTCAGGGGAGAGAAAAAACTTTTTTTTGGCCATGGGGTGTTTTAAGATAAATTACTGAGAGCCAACAGGGGTAATTTGTGTAGCTGGAGCCACAGTTTGGTTTTGTTTTAAAATTTAATTTGGGCTACTTCAATTATTGTGGCATTATAGATGTTTCTTAGCTGCTATTAAAAATGTAATTGTTGCCTCCAGACACAAGGAGCGAGTGTATATGTTTCACTGCTCACTGGTTGTACCTACATCATCAGAGTAAAGTGCAAGTTTTTTCCCCCCTTTACTTTGATTATCTTGACGCAAGTAATATCTGAGGTCATTTTCTCTTGCGCTGATTTTGTTGCTTTAAAAGCTTGAAGCCTAAAATAAAAAGTATGTCCTCGGATTTGACCATCTGCTCATTTTAAGAAGATAGCTGAAAAATCTCTGCAAGATATTTAAGGTGAAGGCTGCAAATATTTGCCTTTGCACACACCACTCTGGAGCATTTCACGACATGACTGCGTTTGTGAAAACATCTTAAGTGCCATAAAATTTATTACGTGTGCACAGCCCCCCCTTGATGTCGGGGAAATGACTCCAATGTCTTCTCCAATGTCTTGTTCTGGTTGACCCTGTGAGGACACAGGTCATCAGCAGACATGCTGAGTTATAACAGCAAAGGCAAAATGAGTTTCTCCACCAGAGATCCATCAACACTTAAAGCTGAGCATTCTTCCCTTTCATGATGGAGGTTTTATTTCAGCAGTCATCAATAACCTTCTGATTACCTGCACAGAGTATATATATATATATATATATATATATATATATATATATGAATGAATGAATTGTCAAAAATATTTTACTTTTATTTACCATCTGTGGCCTCCTCTGGTTAGCTTGGTTTCCCCATCACTAATCATCAGTGATGCTCCAGATGAATGGTCCAATTGTTGTCTTCTGCAAGTTAGATACTGATTGTTTATAAATAGTTCTCACAAACCAGATTAAAATATTAAGTTTGATTTAACAAGTACACTTACCTTCAATTTTAGAATAAGTCAGAAACACTGACTATATAACAAATTATCAAAAAACAAAACAAATGTCATCAGTACTTACATTTTACATTAAACATAAATGCCACTTAGCTGAATGAGAGTTCTGCTGGCACCCTCCAGGCCCTGCAGAGGCGATGTGTGTTGTCAGCACTCAGACGGGTTTAGAGGTGGCGTCAAGGTAAATGCTGAGTTGTAGAAATGTAGGAAATCATTGATATTCTAACTCAGAAGCTGCAAATGGCTCGGTGGCAGATGGAGTCTTTGTCAGGGAAGAAAAATGGCAGCAAGGGAGCATCAACGCTACCCCCCACCCCCCATCAGCTCTGCTGGTAGCAGCAATGACCTTCTAAAATCAGCTGCACACTGTCAGATATTTTAATCTCCAGTTTATCTAATAAAAAAAAAAACAAATGAATAGTGCTTATTTAATTCAAGATTGCTTCTGTTTTTATTTTATTTTTAGTACAGCTTAAACATTTTAAGTATGAATCAAGCTCACAAGGTGTAACAATTCTTCTCTTTCTAATTTATGAAGAAGAAACAGGCAACCTGGGGTAAGGAGGTGTTTGAAACATGGGATAAAATGACTGATAAAAATGCAGTCTATAGAGACACACACTGAGGTGTGTTGAGGTTGTAAGGTTTTGAAATAAGAAATTCAAACAAAGTTTCTTATATTCTCCTGTTTTCCTCATTTTGTTTTTTTTGAAGTGAGGTTTTAGATGTAACCATGAATAAAATGTTGCTAATGCATAAAAAAGAATTACCAAATAAAGATTAACATGTATAAAACTAATGTAGACTTGTTTGAATGAAGGCTATTTTATCATGAAATGTTGTCTTTTATTTTATAGATCTAAGTAACTTTTTTATAACAAATGTGTATTTCAGATGCAAACACATATTGTTTTACAGTTCAATATAGACTTTATTGTACATAAAGAGAACTTGGGGTTAAAAATCAAAAACAAAAAAAATAAAAATGTGAATAGCTATATTGTATAACATTAGCTTAGAAAATAGATTTCGTTAACATCCAAATAAATAATTTACTAAAATAGAAATGTTCAGAATATAAAAGATGTTGATTGTTAATTTGTTAATTGCCTTTTTTTGCTCAGATAACACCAACATAGTAAATAAAACTGATGCATGCTCATTGATTTTTACTGCTAACAAATGAGGAAAATTACTGGATGGACCTGAAAACAAAGAGAGCAAACTGTAAGAAAAAAAGAAAATGACATTGAGACACCAGTTTAATATGTATGTGTTTCAGCTTGATGGTTGATTTTATTATCTGATGTTATTGTTATGCACTGACCGTCTTCCTGCAGGGAAATAAATATAGTGTTCGTGTGGACTGAATAATCAGGAATAATTTGAATTTCAATGTGAGGGTTTATGTGAAGTATTGTTTCTCCACTGTAGGTACAGATTAATATAATGAGATCTGAACATTACATTGATCATTAATTTATTTTTATTTTGAATGTACTGATTTTATAACTGGAAAGGTTTTGTCAAGTTCTGTGTAAATGTGTTCATATTGTGTTTAGATTTTAGGAAGAATAGTATAAATTTGGTCTGTGGTTATATTTAATCAGAAACAAAATTGTAGCAAACAATCTGTTAATCTTGTTGTAAACATTAGCTGCTGTTAGTCAAAGATGTTTATATGGGCGGGTTTACTATTATAAAGTCATCAGCTACTTCATAAAAAAACCTGTTTCCTCTTTAAGTATTATTGAATCATCCAGTTGTTAGGACGTGGGGTCAAATCCTAAGGTTTAAATTCTCCCTTCTTATAACTTTTGTTCCGGACATTCAGTGTGTGCACAGATGTTTGAATCTAAGCAGCATCATCTGCTTCAGTGAAACGGTGGACATATGGACAGTGTCACCAGTGAGTTGAAAGGGACACTCCAGATCTGTTTTATTGCTTCATTTGGCACACTGCGGTCGCACATCCCCTTACGGTTCTCCTGTGATTTATGTGCAGCTCTTCAGTTAGATGGGGAGAGGGGCTGGAAATCCTGATGTTTACCTTGATCCTGGGTGCCTTTATTTCATCGTGGACATGTGGGTTAAAATGTCTGCTAGGTTTTGTCTTATAGCACATAAATCCTGTTTGCGCAATCATTTAAAGGATGAGGTCACTGGCATTGTATTGTTTTGCCTGACAGACTGACAGAACCTTGGACTTTTTATCCTCGCCGTCTTGAGAATATCATCAGATCTCACAGCACCTCCCATTCAGAGAGCTAGCAGGTTTTTGATTGATTCTGTGTCACTTAACATTTTAGAAGCAGATGCTGCTGCTGTGATGTAATTGTTGAGGATAATTTTCCAAATACTCTCCTCTCAGTTAATTTGCTTGACAAGTAGTAAGCAGTTATCAGTTATTTTCTGTTCCTGTGGAATCTAAAATATTTGATATTTTAATTTCTCCCCATTTAAATGGACAAATATTCACCTTTCCTTCCAATAAAGTAAAATATCCAGCTGCTTTATTTCAGGCAGTTTTCAAGTCTATACTCAATTACTGTCTGTTAACAACTAAAATGGTGGTATTATGTTTTTTTCTTGAAATATCAGATTTACCATAAAAATGTAGATAAAACAATGACTATAGGCCAGTTTGTCATGCTGTTATGATGCTTTGGGTATTGTTGTCTCCCTCTCAGCCTCTTGATAAGGATTGTTGATTATTTACTCTGTAAACTGTATTAATACCACCTGCATCCAGTGCCTTTATGTGAGCTTTTTATAATAACCAGTTTTTCACCTGATATTTTTGAGCTCGATGTCTGGAAAGCATATGGTTTGTTTTCTTTCTGCATGATCGTAAAGGTTATCGCTTACTACTGATTCAGGAACATATTTATTCATTATTCATCAGTTGTTGAGACTGGATTATTCTGATATGTGTCATGAGTGTGTGTAAGACGAAAGCCTTGAATGTAAATATCTGTTTTTTTTTTTCTTGCCTGACAGAGATGGAGTCTAGAAAACAACCGGCGTCACCCTCCTTCGAAAAAGACTCATCTTCCACGACCTCCTTCCCTGCCCCACCTCAGACCCCTGGCAAGGAATACAGTTCAGTTTCTAGTTCTGAAAGCAACTCCCCTCTCATCAACGGTGGTACAATGTTGTTTTTTTTACTATTCTGACAACTAAAATGGTGGTATCATGTTTTTTTTTTGAAATATCAGATTTACCATAAAAATGTAGATAAAACAATGACTATAGACCAGTTTGTCACCCTGTTGTGGTGCTTTGGGTATTTTATACAAATTATTAGGACTAAAAATGTGCTATTTTCAGGCATTATTTTTAGAGTTAAATAACTCAATTTACTGTTAATTATGTACATATGGAGATAACAGGACATTTGCATGTTCAGATTGGTGACAAACATACATGTGCCTTGTTGCATTTTTTTTTCCAGCTAAACATTACGTAACAGTATAAGCAGTGTTACTCGCTTTAGTGTTAAGTTTTTTTTACCAGCAATATTTGCTTTAGCTTGGGGATTTCATAAATGATAGACTTAGGTGTAAAATATGTAAGACTCTTGTTTTCAGATTTTTTAAATCTCTCCCCCAGATTCTTTCTATGTATTATTAATGGGATTTTGCAAAAGTTGGAAGCACTGAAGAGAAATACATATAGGGGCCTGACGGAGTTCCTAAAATGGCCTAATTGTTTATTTTACCTGATTTTTACAGAATAACATCAGTGACTGAACAGTATTTCTATAGATATTGCTCTCTTGGCAGTATAAGCACATGTGGCTCTCAGCTGGTACACAGCATGCATGTGTTCTCACATAGAAGGTCAAAAATGTGATTACAGTGACATATGAAAGGCAAAGGCTGACACAGGAAAATCAAGGATTAGTTGTCCCCTGAATGTGTTTATTAACAGGTTTGCAGCTTTGGATTACATGTAGTGTGACAGGACAACTGCTGGACTGTCACAGTTTGTCAGATGTCAGCAGTATTGTTGTGTTGTCTCCCTCTCAGCCTCTTGATAAAGATTGTTGATCATTTACACTGTAAACTGTATTAATACCACCTGCATCCAGTACCTTCATGTGAGCTTTTCATAATAACCAGTTTTTCACCTGATATTTTTAAGCACGATGTCTGGAAAGCATATGGTTTGTTTTCTTTCTGCATGATCGTAAAGGTTATCACTTACTACTGTCAAACGTGGCACTACAGTACTTTTTATGAAGGTTTAAAGCTAAAACTAATAATTTTAACTTTTGTTTCTAACAAGTGAGCTCTTTGTTCGTAAACAACACTAAAATATTTTTGATACATTTTCTCTGTCTGCAATTTGCTAAAAACACAGATAACTGTAAATCCATACTAATGACTATTTCACAAGAATATCATTATTTTATCTCACAGAGACTCTGATTCAGGAACATATTTATTCATTATTCATCAGTTGTTGAGACTGGATTATTCTGATATGTGTCATGAGTGTTAGTAAGATGAAAGCCTTGAATGTAAATATCTGGGGGTTTTTTTCTTGCCTGACAGAGATGGAGTCTAGAAAACAACCGGCGTCACCCTCCTTCGAAAAAGACTCATCTTCCATGAGCTCTTTCCCTGCTCCACCTCAGACCCCCAGCACGGAGTACAATTCAGATTCTAGTTCTAAAAGCAACTCCCCTCTCATCAATGGTGGTACGATATGGTGTTTTTTTTACTATTCTAACACAATAAACAGGTTGACCATGTTGTACTGCAAGTTGCATTTAGTCACAGAAGTGTAAGTTTCCACATTGATTGTAATCATTGTGAATTATTGTTTTTCAGGCAATAAAATCAGATCACATTTTACTCCCATGATGTGTCAGTCTTTGCAAAAATACGTGGAGCATTGTAGAGGAGCTATCAAACTAATTTCTGTTAAAACACTTTTAATCACACTGAATTGGACCACCTTTTCTTCTCATAAGTTAGACAATTTTGATGGGAATGAAATAGAATTAATAAATGCCAACAGTTTAAGAATCTGTGCATGTTCTTGTATATTTTCTTTCAGCTCCAGTTTAGCTTGTGTAATTTGACATGCCTGTCAGCCTCACACTGTGCATGCAGCCACCAGCATCTCCTTGTTTTCTCTGAATAATAATTGCGGCCGAAGCCATTATGTACTGAGCAGCGGTGATGCATAAGCTGTCAGATTACCCCTGACCGCAAAATAATGTGCTGATTTACATACCACGGTTTGTATTTTGAGATAAGATGCGTCAAAAAGCTGGAGGATTTTTTTTCTATCAAAGTTAAAAACACTAACACGCTCATAAATTATTAATTTGCACACCCTCACATGAAACATTCACATTTTTTAGTCCAGATAAACATTATATTGAAACTGAAACCACACAGGTATGGTACTTTTGCAATCACATGACAACAATAACAATAAACTGAGTTATTTCAAAGGTTTCTTATCTGCATGCCCACATGTTTATGAAGTGACAAGATGGGAAGCTGAAAACCCAAAAATCAAATTTTTTTAATCATTCTTTTTTTTTACTCTAGAACTGAATCTGTTATAATACACCTCTATGTTAAAATTAGAATAGTAAAAATAATTTATTTACAGCTTATGGCACATCTTGTGTTAAACAGTCTAGTTTACCATGTTGGTAGCAAAAATCAATGCTTGGTTTTTGTTGAGAGAATTTAGCAGGAGGTTTAATAATACAATTTTCTAAATAACATACAGCAACCTGTACAGTCAAGTATAATGTATGTATCTAAAAAGTATAAACCAAAAACTAAGAAATGCATATTTTCAGAACTTTTAGTCAGGCTGAAGACAGAATGTTATTCGAACTAAACTTAACAGAGTCTCCAATGACATAATGGTACTGGTTTGTGTCAACCTTTGACACAACACTTTGCTAATTCATTCTGAACAGACTGAGAAAACACCTTCTGACAGACAGATACAGAAGTTGTTGTCTGTAAGCAGGCCTTGTTATCTCTTTCTATGTACTATTCTTGGGCACAGAAGATAGCTTTTAAAACTTATGTCACTTCAAATCAGATTAAATTTCATCCTAATCTTTTTATTGTCTGCTCCTAAAATCCAAAATTTACTTCAAGGTTTTTGTGATCACTTTTGAATCCTCCTGTAGTCAGATAACTGTTTAAATGTTGTTTGTCTAGTCTAGTGTTGACTGATCAATTTTTATTTTTCTTGTGTGTAAAGCTCTGATTTTTGTTTACCAGGTGATCCACCGCAGACAACAGCAGATGACCATTCAAATCTGCACAGCAGTACTGCTTCTGGACTTCACACACCAAATTTAAGTCACTCTGAGTTTCGAGGGCTTGGAAGTCTGGATTTATCATCTTTGCCTGGTCAATCACAAATGGGTCGATTTCAAGGTAAGAAGCTCTAATGAACAATTGTTTTTTTTAAATAATAGGATAAACCCGTAAACCCGTAAATTACCATGAAAAGCACAACTAAAGGAATGGTTCTGCTCCAAAATGTTTCTGATGTATATTGCAAAATCAATGAACATGGTTTATGTTATGTAAATATTGATACTATAAAATCTATTAAAACGTTGGGTTTTGTTACAAAGTGTTACCAGACACCTTTTCCCTGGATATTTCTACAAACTTCAATATGCAAATCTTTGTTTTGACCAAAGTGAATAGTGGTCATATTTGTAGGCTTTCATACAGTTTGACAGATGTTTGAATATTTAGTTGTTATTATTACTAACCTTTTTGCAACTTGTATGCACAGAGTGGTGGCAGCCTGTTAAGACAAATACTGAAGGATCAGCAGCCTTTTTCCACCCTTTTTTCCTTCTTCACCCTTTATATTTATCAACCTTTGAGAGCCCTTATCCTGCTGATTTACAGCCACACCCCTCAGGTAAAATGAGACAAATGCCTACATGATGTTGACACCCTTTAAATATTGATCCCATATAACGTGGCTTAGGAGTAATTTATAAAGTCATATTTAGGTTTTTGCACTTTACGCCCACACATATTTGATAGAAATGCTGTCATCAACTTGTTTTTTTTTTATTAGACTCCATCTAAAAATATTTTATTAAATGCCAACTTGTGTAGGTGTGAATGGTAGGGGAACATCCCCGCCTACTACGACCTCTGCTGTGCACACCAGGTCATTAACAGCTAAGACCATTCCAAAACCAAAGAAAAGCTTCAAGGTCAGTTTTCGATCAAGCTTATTGCATTTGTTTCAGTTGAAAATTTGCCACACCTTATTTATTTACCACTCGTGTCATTCCAAAGCCCATGAAAAGTTCGTCAGAGATTCCCAGCACAAGTGGCTGTTTGTCAGCGTCCCGGTCAGAAAGCGCCAGTGATGAGGAAGAAACCAGCAGAGATCCTGATGATGTGGAGGACGATGGCGACGATCCGAACAGTGACGACTCTGATCCTAAAAAACAGAGTCCAGTTAAAAAAAAAATCAAGGTAAGCGTGAGTGATTTTTTGAGCATTTGTTAAAAAAGATATGCAGAAGGTTGTTTCTTGTAAAATAATCCAGAGAGGAATAGTGTTGGGGTAAAAAGTGCAACTTCTGTTGAAATCAGTTATTTTGTGTGTAATGATTTAGTGAAAAGTGTAAAACTGCTCTGGGTTTATTAAAGTCATTTGGTGGGAGGAAAGCTGAATGAGTGTGTTAACTGACAGAGCTGCCGGTGTGATGCTCTCACAGCAGGAGCTGACTTGACATTCTGTCTTCTCCTTGTTTTCCTTCGTCCTCCTACTCAGCGGCTGACACACACTTCTGAGAGTAAAAAGAAGAGATCTGCTGATAGAAATACTATTCAAGAGAGCCTTTGCCACAGTGTTTCTGTGATTTCCTCCTGTCAGCCCCAGCCCTTGCCCCATCAACCCACAGCACTGAGTTTCCAGAGAGCAATGGCTACACAGGAGGAAGGCTTGCAGCACGTCAGCGTCACACAGCCCACAAGACTGGCAGCCAGCAGCATTCCTTTAACGCAGTGCCATGGGCAGGCTTGTCCTTCATCTTATAAATCTTCACCCAACTTATCAACAAACATGTCCACTTTAACTTCAGAAAAACATCTCAATTTTATGTCCCTGCCAAACCAAAGTTCTTCCTATTTGCAACCTGTGGCTTTCTGCTCCCCTAAGAACCCCTCCTCTCTGTGTTCACTACGTAAACAACCGCCTCATGGCTCATGCAAACCTTTCTCCTGCTCCTCAACCTCCCATATGCCGTCACCCTCAATAGAATCCTCACATGAACTCACATATCTGATGACTCCAGAAAAACACACACGCCTTGTTAAGAACATGAAGGAGAGTTGTAGAAGCTTCCCACATGAGCACGTTTTACAGCCAAACAGCTTTGAACTAAAGAAGGTGAGCTCTGTTTTATCTACATTGTTGCATTGTCATAATCCTTCATTTTACATTTTAAGTAAAACATATTTTAATTTACTTACAGGTAATCTTTGTTTCTATTTAAAAATATATATATATCTCTTTGAAACAGAAAGTGGATGCTAATACTATTATCATGGTTCTTATTATTCTACACGAGCATCTGGCCACTACATGGCTGAAAGTGACAATGTGTCTAGTTTCTACAGAATAGGCTTCACAAAACTGACAGGCAATTAGATTTGTTATGCTTTGGGATGTTTGTTATCAAGAGAGAGAAAAATTTCTCAGCCCAGGACTATGTTATTGTCACCATTCTCAGAAAGGATAATGGAGCAATCTGCAGCGAGAGGGTTTTAATTCATGTGATGGTTGTTGAGCAAATGCAGGCTTTTGTTTGCTGGAGTTTGACTGGTGCGACAAAAACAAGATGACAGCTCATGTCTTATGGTGGCAATAAGGCAAAATGTTTCTATAGCAGCTTTTTTTTATTGCTTCTCTTCTTTGTCTCTTTTCACTGATTACACTTTAAATGTCTTCAATCACCGCCCACAGTAATGTAATGTGAGTGACAGTTTTTGTAATTATTTTTCCTTTTTTTTTCATTTATAAACCCCCTCCTGTTGAAGGATTCAGTGAAACAGGCTTCTTCTGTTCGACTAAAGAACCAAAGGTGATTATAAAGTCACAATCCATCTTTCTTATCATCGTTCCACACCTCCTAATTATTTTTTATACACAAAAAACAGTTCTTTTTTTTCTCCACTTTCAATTGACAGTGACACAGACCTGCTTCTGAACCTCCGCCTTAACGGAGCGACCCACAGTGCAGTTCAAGATGCACCGTTGGCCCTCGTCACTAAACACCGCAGCCAGAGCTGCTCGCCAAACAGCAAGTCACACTTTGCATCTGCCAGACCCTCCAGCCTCATGCCCGTCAACCTGAGCACTGGGACCAAGAAGATGTCAAACAGCTCCGCTTCATCAGGACTTGCTCCTGGATCAGGGAAGACCACCGTGGTTCTGCACAAACTGGCTAAACCCAACTCACACTATCCACATGTCGAAGTGACCAGAAACAACGAGTCTGAGTTCTCCAGCAGCAAAGACTCAGATGAGTCTTTTGAGGATGATGGTGATGAAAGCGAAGATGACGATTTTGGCAGTAGCATTTCAGGTTTATATTTTTCTGACTTTTTTATACTTAACACATTATTAATAACAGCTGTGATGAATGAGTTTTCTTGTAAAAAGTGAGCAGTAAGGTTAGAATGTGTGAGCAGTATCAGTAAGAAGACACCTGAGCTGTCTGCCTCTCTAATCCCCTGCAGACTCACAGAGCAGTCTTGAGAGTGACGACTCTGAGGATCACATCAAGGAGCACGTTGAGACAGAGAAGACTCTTCTCAAACCACCTGAAGCGTCAGCCTCTACTTTCAAGGCTTCTCCCTTGAACTGTTCTTCTGACTGTTCTCTGCTTAACCAGAAGATTACCGAGCCTCTAGTTTTATCTTGTGAAAGTTTACTTAACCCAATCATCAACTCAGAGCCCCTGAATAAACCCGACACCCCGTCCTCATCTGTCACATTTAAAACCACATCAGGTAACATGTCTTCTTCCTGAAAGACTAAATTAAATCATAAACTCAAATGCAATAATATTTCAATATGAGATTTGGATCATGAATCCAGGCATCAGGAAGGTGTTATTATTCATTCCGACTGTTAAGCTGAATGTTTTTCCCCCACAGTCTTATCTGTGAATATGGATGCTTATTTTCCCTAAATTGAATCAGGGATGCAGTTGTTGCACATTTCTCTAAACTAAGATGTGCTCTCTGCAGGAAACTGTATTGTCTGCATGGAGCCTAGCGAGTTTCTCTTCTGTAGATCAGATCATTTATTTATCTGATACTGGAAATTGTCCTGTTTATGTATCTAAATGAGATATTTATTGACCACTTTTAGTTCATTTTTAATTAAATGATTGTCAAATCAAGTCTAGCGTTGATGTAGACATATATTTGACACTTTTTTCCCTTTTGAAGTAAAAAATCTATGCTTTTAAACAGAACATGGTTCACTTGTATATATATTTTTCTCATCAGTTGGAAAACATGATTTAACAGTAAAAGCCTAAAAATGCATGAAAGATTTTCAACCAATAAATATTGATTTGATCCTTTATAATTTACTTATAATTTATTTTTACATTTCATTGTGGGGAAATGTGTTTTTATATTATTAAAAATAAAACAACAGTTGATTGTTCAGCTCCTTTGAGAGAGGAAAAAAACATGAAATAAACATTCATGTTTTATCTTTTTTTTTTTCCTCAGGGAAAAGGAGGAGTGTCACCGATGAGAAAGCTCTGCAACTTCCTCTTAAGCTTGGGTGAGAAATTGTATTTGCACCTAATTTGTGTTATATTTGTTTTTACTGTCATATTTACCATACTGTTCATGTAGAATCAGCTACAGTTTATATAAAATTAGAGCTCACTGGGTGAAGGGCGATGCCTTGTCTCAATACAGCTTCCAAATAGTTTTTTTTTTGCTGCTGCTGTTTTTACAAGAAATAAAAAGTGATATTTGAAACCAAAAGTCTTACTACTGCTGGCAGTTCATATTTTGATTATAAATTAAGTCATTATAACAGAGGTGTAGTTGACCACTAAACTTAAACTAGAAAGTTAAAATAAAGCCCTTCACACAAGGAGTCATTCGTTTCAAAACAGATAAGCATTTATGTCAATTTCTTATCTACAAATTCCGCTGTCATGAATGTGTTTTTTACTGAATTTGTTTAGGTGGCAGAGAGAGACCCGGATCAGGACTGTTGCAGGTCGTCCCCAAGCTCAGGTGACTTACTTTGCTCCATGTGGGAGGAGTCTGCGTCAGTTTTCTTACATAATAAAGGTACATCAACTATTTGTACAACAGCTTTACATCAGGGTGAAAAATCTTAAATCAGAGGTCTTCAACCCTGTTCCTCGGGACCCACTGTCCTGAAACAGCTAAAACATGCGGGACAGTGGGTCACAAGGAACAGGGTGGAAGACCTGCTGTAAAATGATTACTTGACTAATCAAACAAGCAAATTGTTTATATTAAATGCATGTTGGTGATTATTTCCTATCTGGTGATTATTGTGCATTATTTTTTTTTCTCCACAGTACCTAGTCAGAAATGGAATAACTGAGATTTCACGGGAAAATTTCAGCTTTAGCACAAAAATTAGAGTCGGTAACTTCTATGAAGTCCGAGAAGGACCAGAGGTAAATGTTGGTTTTGTTGCTTCGCCTCCAAACAAGATGTAAAGTTTATTTTAAATTTTCTGCACTGAATATTGGCACATGTGCTGTGCAACTGTACATTTCTTGATGTTAAAAGAAATCCCAATATTGAAATTACAAGGCCTCTGTTTGTGTTTTTAATAAAGACCAATCTTAGACGGTCTATTCATCCTTCCTTCTGATTGAATCCCTCCATCATCTTCATGTTTCTCAGGGTTTACAGCGAGTCTTGCTGACGGAGGATGAGATTGCTTCCAGGATCATAACCATGGATGGGAGACGAAGTCAAAGCAAACGGTCTGAGCACCAGTCAGCTCCTAAAGGTCCTGGGGTCAGTTACCCTCATCCTGTCGGGGAAGATAACCTTCAAGATGTTACCGATGCAAAGTTGATGCGTAAGCTGAAGGCTCAAGGTCAGTTTGTGTCCTAGAAATGCTCAGCATATAACATGAGCTGCCTTCAATTTGCATGTTTGTTTCTTGGTTTTTTTTTTTTTTTCATAGATCAGTGTGGTTTGCTACACTCATACAGTTATATCATGCTACGTTAGCCAAAATAATAAACTTGTTTTGTTTTACTAGAACACATGTTTTATATGATCATAATTCTTGATATTCACCTGCTTGTTTGCAGTATTGTTTTGGTTTGCTGCACTGCTCCTGTTGTCAGTGCAAATAAAATGTTCATGCCCCAGTTAATAAAAGCCTAAACATAGGTCAACATACCTACATTCTACATTTACAAAAACAATACATTAGCATTATTATTTTCAAAGGAGCTTAACCAATGAAGCCTAAAATCTGGAATTGTTGCATGGTTTTGTTCAGCAGTATAAATAAGTTTAACCAATCTAAAACACTGCATTAGTGATGACAGCATTCCAAATTTAAATTAACTTCTTTTTTCAAAATTTGTCAATGTTAATTAATTTATATAGCACATAAAAACAATGAAGTTGACCAAAGTGCTTCACAATTCAGCCAAACAAACAAATAAAACATATATTATATTAGCTTAGATTTAAGAATATCTAAGAAAAACTGGTTGGAAAAAGAAAAAAAAATTATATAAGTGTAAATGTTGATTTATTTGTACAAAGTAATAGTTTAATACATGCAACTTGGTCATACACTTGCAGTCAACACTACAAATTTACACTTTTTCAATGTTTTAAAAGTAAAATCAATACTGGCAAATTCTCTGTTGTCATATAAAATCAGGGTTTTTTAGGTTTCTAACTTTGGTGTCTGATCATTCATATTTTGCACCTTTTTATACTTAATTATTCTGCAGAAATAGCTCGACAGGCGGCTCAGATAAAGTTGATGAGAAAACAAGAAAAACGGGCCATAGCAGAGGCAACCAAGGAGGCAAAGAAGCAACAAGGTAAACATCTGCTGTCTGATCAGATTCTTCTCTGAACCAGAAAATGTTCTGTGTTCAGACCTTGTTTGTTTGTGTTTTCAGCTATACTGGTGGCAGAGGAGAGGCGGAAAAAAAGGGAGGAGATAAAGATTTTAAAACAACAAGTAAGTTCATTTTTTAACATTGTGTTATAACCATGTGCAGCCACTCTGTTGAGGTGAAAAAGCCTTTGCTGCACTTCTGCAAAGTCCTGTTCCATCTCACATTCTGCTCTCCTTCACCACTTCATAACACGCATGGCTTAACAGTTAATTCATTTGATCTCGCCCTCATCCTTTTACCAGGAGAAGATCAAGCGCATTCAGCTCATTCGTAAGGAGAAAGAACTCCGTGCACAGCAAGTTCTGGAGGTTCGTCCTGAAAGTTATTGCAGAAACATTTTAAAACACTTCCACTCTGGTGCTGATGGTGTTTGAAAAAAAAAAAGCATGCTTAATTGGTTTCTTGCAGAAGTACTATTGAATATGAAAATCTCCTCATATCGTGCTGGAGCTTAATACAAAATACAGTATTTCATTAAGTAAGATGAGGGGCGGAATTTACCATAGCTAGGTGAAAGCACCTATTTTGCATTCTCTGCCTAATACAAGCTGTTGGGTATTTCAGGTTTTATAAATCAAATTTCAGCTGACACGCATGGCAAGTGGTTCTTTCATTAAAGCTACAACCATTTTGTCTCAGTGGTAATGACAGGAAATGAGAATTTAATTCCCCAACATTTCATGATGTTTGATGCAATCCTCCCATCACTGTTTATAATCCGTATTATATATAATTCTGACAGCATCTTCTTTTTTATGTTTTTTAAAGAGGGTGTTAGTATCTCAGTGTGGGAAATACTGGTTTGTCTATGTGTTTTGTGTGCACACAGGAAAAAAGAAAGAAAAAAGAAGCTGCTGCCAATGCAAAATTACTAGAAGCTGAGAAAAGAACCAAGGTGAGATTACATTTATGAGCATTGTTTGGTTGTTTTATCGTTAAAGTCAGTCAGTCTCTTTCTCAGCATTCCAACAACCTGGACCTCTGACATGCAGTTTCTGTAATAATGCAATTTTCTGTCTCTTTTGAACTGCTTGTTGGTGCAAAAAAGAGATGCTGATTGCCTTGGTTTATCACTGTAATTAGAAAGAGGTTGGATCCCCTCATTTCATTCTACATGCATTTATTACTGATAATGTTTCCATTTGCACATTCCATTAACTAGTGATGCTTTGAGGGCTGGAAGTTTGCCTCGAATATTGTTCAGTAAGACGAAAGAGCTTTTCATTTCTGTGCTTTTTAAATGATGTTCATTTTGTGTGTTCATGTTTTGGGTTTTCTAATTGAATTATTCCTGTTTACAGGAAAAGGAAATTCGTCGACTTCAAGCTGTCATACTGAAACAGGTACGACTTTATTTTTAGCAGCGCTACAGTAAAACTACTTTCACTCTACATTTAATTTAAAAACACTTAAAGATGGTTTAACTGGTTTTCATTTACACCATTTATCTTGTTTTAAAAAGTGAATTTCTTTTTTCTGTTGATTTACCAACTCTTTCTACCAGGAGTTGGAGAGACATAGGCTAGAGATGGTATGAACATGTTTGTTTTCTCAGCTCACAACAAATCATATGCATGTTTTGGAATGAAAAGTTAGAATCAATATTCCTCATTGCATGTAGCATTTGCTGCTGACATTTAACATCTTTCTGCATGGTCAGAACAGTGCTCTGTGCTGTGGGTCTCTTAAAAATGCATCCATTATCTGTTGAATCAGACTGGATGGCGTTTTAATAAACTGAGAGAACGCACATAGCACAGTATCTGTTTTGGAATTTACTCACTTGTTTGTTCAAAATAATTATGTGTGTATTTGTGTATATGTTTATCATGACAAACTCCTGAAGATCTTGATTGTTGTGTGAGGTGATGACGTTTGAAACTGATGCTACAGTGTTGATGTATCGGCTACATCTGACACCCCCTTCATTTGTGTTTTCTATTTCTTTGGGTGTTTTTTTTGTTCAACTATTACACATGTAATCATCGCAGTGTGCAAAATGTGATCTAATTTGCACGATTTATAAATTATTCTTGGAGTGCTAAAACCCATTTTACCTTCCACATCAAAGGCACATTTGTGAATTCAGATAAAAAACTTTTTTTCCATCTCTTGTAGGAGAAGGAGCATCGCAGGAACCACATGAGGCTCATGAAAGCTGTGGAGGCCCATAAGAAGGCAAAGGTGAATAAATTACTGTTTGTACATTTTATCTCTTTCAGAATAGAAAATAATTGTGTGACCTTAACAATGCCATTATTTGAACACCTTTCATGTGTGCCTGATTTACATTTATAGAAAAATTATACAGTAAATCAAAAATTCCAGTTGTTATGAACTATATGAGAAAAAAAAGATATTTAAGAAACCAGGAAAGTGAAAAAAACATCCTGATGGTAAAACAGCTTCTCAGATGGTTCTGCTGTTTTGGCTGAAACGTACATTTCAACCCCTTCAACGTTTACCTGTATATTGACCCTCAAAAATCCTTAATTTTCCTAAAAACAATCTGTATTACTCAAACACGATACAACAGGGTGGGAGTGGGGTTGGTTGTGTGTGAGACAAGCAGACTGTAGGCTTCGGAGTAAGTCAGAACATGGGGCAGAAATAGCAGCATCTGCAGCGCCGAGGAGCAGGGAAGGGAGGACAGGGAGAGGTGGTGCACTTATTTCTAGTGAAGAGATGGGTATTTAATTTTATTGTTTTGTTGTTGTTGTTGTTGTTCCTACAGGCTCTGAGATAAATAAAGAAATAATTTTGAAGTTGAGTTTTTGAAAAAAATCTGTGAGGTTTAAAAAAATTCACGAAATACATCCAAAATGGGGGAAAATCTGTGTAATTTACCTACTATCTGTTCAAGATCAATGATTGAGTTTAAGAGATCTGGATTTGTTCTCAATCTGTCCCAGATGTTTTCAAACCTGTATTTTGTGCTGTTCATTTGTGATTGCTTACAAAATGTTAATGTGTTAAGAAAGTATTTAACTAAATATTACCCTGCATGAAAGGTGATAATATAATTGCCTTTAGTTGTGTCTGTTAGCAAAATATTACAAGAACTAGTGGATTAATTTTGATGAAACTCTCAGAAAGTAATCACTGGTTGTACATCTACAACTGATTAACTTCACCCAGTTCTTCACCGCTACAACTTGGTGTGGTAGCAGCAAAGAGTCACAATTCAGTGTTTTTTTTTGTGGTTGTTGTAAAGATAACAACTGTAGCTATCACATGATAATTACAAATTAATGGTGACAGACAGGTGAAGCTTACAGGTTTGGAAAATTCAGGAAAATTATTCCTTTCAGTTTGAAGTCCTCAGTAATGCCCCCTGCTGATCAAAAGTATGAGTCAAAATGATGAAAATAGGTATTACAATTGCAGTACAATTCTTAAATCTTTATTTAGTTTGGTTTCTAATTAACTTAAATAATTAAATTCTACATTATATATTTCTATTAGTTTTATAGTTTGCAAGGAAGTGATGGGGTTGTTTACCTGAAACTGTAAATTTCCCTGCCTTAAGATGGAATTGAAGATGTTTAGGTTTTAAAAACTTTAAAAGACAATTAATTACAAAAAGGTTAAAAAAAAAAAAAAAAAAAAAAAAAAACTGCTTTTTGGTTTGTCCTACACTGCACACAAACCACAGACCTAGGTTTGACCTAATTATATTCAAATCGGCCTTAAATTTGTACACCTGTAATGATTTATATATGTCTTGATGTGCTTAATTTATTTTAAAAACTCCAAATTAAGCAACCTACCAGAAACTTTAAGCAGTTGTTAGGTTTCAACAAAGTACATTTCTTTCCAGTGATGTGGGTTTGCACCTCGTTAGAAATAAAATAAAATGGTGCAGCTAAAAAGCATTTATTCATTCAAGTGACAATATTATTTTGAAGCCCCCTAAATAAGCCCTTTGGAAACTAGCCACACAAGTCTTTTGACAGGAATTCATTTGTGGTGGTGGGGGGAAGAGAGAAATAAAAACCTGGACTGAAGGGGGCAGCAATAAACCCTGCATCTAACCTGCCAAATCGAAGAAGAGGAAGAAGTAGGAAGAGGAAGACAAAAAGAAGGACTTCGGTTCAAGCGGTTCATCACTTCGGGGATACAGAATGCCGAGGACGAAGAGCAAGAGCCACTCCACCCGGGCCAAAGAGGCGAAAATGGCAATGCGCTTACTGAGAAGAGGCGAGTCGGACACGACGACGAAGAAACGCAGGTTACAGGACAAGGAGCGAAAACAAAGAAAAAGACTACAAGAAGCAGAAGAACAAGCCGAGTTTAGAAGACTGTTTTTATTGACGTCACCTCCCAAAGTTCCCGGATGCGATCATATTGTGGAGGTACTCGTAATGATAACCGAAGTTAACTTTTACAAACTACGGACTTTTTAAATACTGTTGTTGCATAATAAAAACAGTCATATAAGCACATTAGGCCATTCGAACTCTGAGTCCTACTTTTAGTTTTTCTTAAATAACACGTTTTATCACTTCTTTTAGGTATTTGCTTTAGTCTGCTTTGTTAGTTGGGAGCAGCTGATACCACATGTCCTGTTGGCAAAATATCTCATAATTCACTAAAATCGATTTTAGTAAAATTCTCAAAGTAATATATTTATGTTTAAATCTACAACTTGTTTACTTTTGGGGGGTCAACACAGTTCAAGATGGCTGCTGTCTATTTAACTTTAGTAAACACAAAAATGTTTAACTCAGTTTTATAGATATTGAGGTTAAACTTGATGTGGTAGTAGCTGAGAGTCATTCACAACACATCTGAGCAACATCTGGGAATAAAACGTTGCCATTAACTGTTAATCAACATATTCTGTTAGCAGAATATCTCATGAATCAGTGGACTGATTTTCATGAAACTTAAAGATAGTTTGGATGTGCAACTGATTAACTTTTGCAGTCAACACAATTCAAGATGGTTTCCACAGCTAATCAACCTTCATAAAGACAAAAACAGATACATCTGTTGTGATTTGATGCACATCTTGCTGCTTTTCTGAAACAATGCATAATTTGTGAATTTGTGGGGTGGATAATATTTGTTTTTTTAAAGATGTGTAAAATAGCCATGTATTTTGATATTCATTTAACTGTGTTGTAGGAGAAAGAGCGTCTGAAACAAGAAAAGAAGGATAAGATACGGTTAAACAAAGAAAAGAAACTGGCACTCAGACGAATGGAACTGGAAAAAGCAAAGGCGCTAAGACAGCCAAAAGAAGACATGTGTCTAACAGATCACAAGGTATTGACACATTAAACTGTTTGTGTGTAAACTGTGTAAAATTAAAATAATTTATGTGTCAAAATGAGATCTTTCACCTGTCTTTAATATTGGTTGACAGAAAATTGTCGTCGTTGGAGTTCTATGCATGAAGATTAATACTGTTCCTTTTTAATAATTTTCAATCCACCATCACACTCCAAAAACATTTTAAACAACTGGTAACATAAAAAATAATGTAATCAGCTGAATCCTAACTTTGATTAACAATTAAACCCTTAACTTGCAATACTTACTTTGGATAGTTTTCAGAAAGGTTACTCTGCAGCTGAGACAATATACATCTTTGAAATATGTTTAATGTCAGTAGTTAAAATCAGGGGTGGAAAGTAACAAATTACATTTACTCACTGACATGCGCAGAGTTGTTAACATTCCCTAAAAAAACACAGAAGAAGAAGTTCTGTGTCCGTGATGAACATAAACAAAAAAATAAATAAAAAGAACTTCACCTGAAACATGACATTTATTCATACCTTAATTTTAAAATTCAGTTTTATACAATCTTAATCTTAAATCTGTGAGCTACAAGAATGAACTGTAATCTTAATCTTGAACAGGGCAGATTATT
>JARVJO010000061.1:11923240-11954394 GCA_031762555.1 Cynodonichthys magdalenae | reverse complement strand
CACACACACTATTGCCAAAAGTATTTGCTCACCTGTCTTGACTCACATATGAGCTTAAGTGACATTCTATTTCAAATCCTTAAGGTTCAATGTGACGTTGGTTCAGCCTTTGCCGCTAGAACAGCTTCAACTCTTCTGAAGGCTGTCCTCAAGGTCTCCGCTCTAATTCATCCCAAAACTGTTCTATCAGGTTGAGGTCAGGACTCGGTGCAGGCCAGTCAAGTTCATCCACACCAGGTTCTGCCATCCATGTCTTTATGGACCTTGCTTTGTGCACAGTCATATGGATAGATGAGAAAATACTTTTGGTGATATGGTCTATATAGTTAAATAAACAGTGATGTTTTTGAGTAATATTTTTAAATTAATGGATGAAAATAAAACTGCTTTCCAGAGTTAAACAATTTAACCAATGTTTTTCTTTAATTTCTTTATTAGTTTGGAATTAATTAAAATACATTTAAATATATTAAGTAGCTATAAATTGTTTTTTAAAGAAATGTAAAAATCCAGTGTCATATATTTAAATAAGGGCTCTGCCAGCTGTGGCTCCTGGGATCTGGATATTCATATTCACAATCCTTGTTTCTGCAGATATGTAGATGAAATCTGACAGAATGAGGTCAACAATACAAATAGCAAAACTAATTGATCGGTTTAGGCTGCTAATTTATCAGCCACCTCATTACTCTACCCTCCAGTTGTAGTTTTGTTCTTTAAATCTAATAAATATTTAAAACCCTGTTTAGGCAAAAGGCTGGTGTAAAAGAATATGCAGTGTTGCACACATGGAACTGAAAAAGTCCTGCTTTTGATTAAAAACAATACAACAGATTGTTTCATCAACTTGGCACAAACTTGTTTCTTTACCATAATGTATAAGGATGCAAGTTTGTTCTCCATTTCAAAGTGGGATATTTGGATATTTTTTCTCTAATATAGAAATGTCTCACAGATACATTAGAGTTGCTATCAAGGTAGCTTATAAACAAGATATTTATCCTAACCCATAAGATTGCCAGTAAATAATTTAATTTAAATATTTAATTGCATAATGTAACAAACTTTAAGTACATTTTCTACAGCTTAGGGTAAATCTGATTTAGTGTGAGAATGAAATAGAACTGTCTCCTAGGAAATGATGCAGAGCCCTTTGTTACACATTAAACCACAGGTTGTAAATAGCTAAGTTATAACCACGACCCAACTATTTTTATTGTGTTTAACTGCGTCATAAGATTGATAAGCGCTGAAAGATAACATCTTATTAGTGTTTCAGCAGGAGGTTATAATGAGCTGCATTTTATCAGCTGTGCGTCTTTGCTCTGTTTCAAAGCTGAAACGGTGATTTTGAGGAACATTTGAGCTTTTTGCGCCATCTTGTGAGCAAACTACGCCTTCATCCATCCCAACACATCTGTGGTAAAACATGGTGTCTTTAATTCGCACTCTTCGACATCACACGGACGAGGTCAGCTGCTGCGCCTTCTCTCTGTCCCTCCTGGTGACCGGCTCCGGTGATAAAACCCTTCGTGTTTACAACACGGCGGACTTCTCCGAGTTTCCGTACTCCCCTCTGACGGGTCACGGTTACGGCGTCCGCAGCTGCTGCTTCAGCTCCTGCGGCGGATTCCTGCTCAGCTGCTCCACGGACGGCTCCACCCTGGTGTGGAGCCCGGAGACAGGTGAGCTGCAGGCGGCGCTGCAGCACCCGGATCGCAGTCCGCTCCGAGTCTGCGCGCTGGCGCCAGACTCCTCCCTCTTACTGGGCGGGGCTTGTGACGGCACCGTAGCCCTCTGGGACTTCCCCTCCAAAACTCTGCGCAGGTAAAACTCAAGTTCAAGGGTCATTCTTGGGAAAAGTCACAAATTATAAAGTGATAGTGGTAACAGGGACTGTCAAATCCTGGTCCTCAATGACCAGTATCCTGCATGTTTTAGAAGTTTCTGCTCCAACACACCTGGTTTTAATGAATAGGTTATTAACAGGCCTACATTTGAAGAATGAATCAGGTGTGCTGGAGCAGAGAAACAAGTAACCCATGCAGGATAGCAGCCCTGGAGCATCAGGTTTTGACACACGTGATGTGGAGGGAAAAAACTGTCCACTATGGACAGATTTTAGAAACCAAATTGGGCAATTATTAAGTTTACTTTGATGTGTTGTGATAATTTTATCTTTTGTTAGACAGCAGTGCCCACATGCCTCCAGGTGGATCATATACTTTGCAGTATTGTCATTGAAACTGCAGCTTTAAGTCTGACCACTTTTCAAGCATTTTAGAAAATTTATGTATAGATAGGAAATATAAAAATTTGGAAAAGTGTTTATTCTTAAAACTGATAGGACGCTGAAATAGGTAAAAGTTTGTTTCCCCAATTACTTTTAGTTAAAAAAAAATAAAACTATTGCTGTTTTGTGGAACACTGTTAAACACTGATTGATGGCTTAAACACATTTTAGAAAATAAAAACTGAAGCTCAGTTCTGAGAACCGCAGTTTATTAAAATAAAAATAAAAACTTAACAATTCAAGCAACATTTTCATCATCAGCAGATGGAGTTGTCACACAGCTGTCACAGGTTTCTCCTCCAACTCCTCAGAACATAAACATTTAGGGATTTTTCATCAGAAAATCGCTTAAGAAAAAATAAAAACAATTGTAAGTGCATAACTTCATCTATATATCTGTAAAGTTTTAAATTGTGTTTTTGGTAAAGTTGTCAGATGTGGTTTAGAAACATGGCTTATTTGCCCTTCATTAAGTATTGTTTTATTTAAAAGGGAGCACACACACACACACAGATGATGTAATGCATTAACCACATAAGCAGGCATTTTCTGAAAATCCTTCTTAAATCATTTGTTAGATTTGGTTTAGTCTCTGAATCCTGCTGTGCTGCTCTGATTTGAACTCTCCCAGGTGTTTTCAGTTGACCTGATTAAACTTGGACACAGAGCAGGACTGAACATTTCACACCAAGTCTTGCTCCTTTGAACTCAACCTGTCCAATCGTTTCCTCTGAAAGCTGCATCGCAGTGAGCGAGGCCAGCGTCGTAGCCTGCTGCTTCTCTCCGTGTGGCCAGATGTTCGTGACCGGCTGCACTCACGGAGACCTCAAACTGTGGGACGTGCAGGTCAGCCTCCTGCACACTCACAAGGATGCCCATGACTTGGGAGTCACATGCTGCAGCTTCGCCCCTCAGTTTAAAGTGGGTGAGTTTCCTTTTTCAATTACAAACATATAGTTTTTATTTTTTTTTTATGAATTTTGTTGGTGTTTGAGATTGCTGCCAATGCTCCAGTTTAATTAAGAGGAGCACAGATGTGTTTTAGATTGACAGAAATGTTGATAAATGTCTGAAATAAAAAATTTTGGTCAGCTGAATGGACAAAACCAGCTAAATCTAAATATTGCTTAAAAAATTGAACTTTTTAAACCATGTGTCAAACTCAAGGCCTGCGGGCCAAATGTGGCCCGCAAGGGTAAGCTGCTTTACAGCCAGCATAGACCATAAACTACATCTCCCATAATGCATGTCAATTATTTTGCCCGCGTAATGATGGCATCTCACCTCTAGATTGAGGTGCACTGGGTTCAAAGCCACCTGGCAAAATTAGCCGCGTAAAAAATCTTCAATTTTTGGATTTTTGCCAATCGCTTTTGCTGTGGCCCAGTTGTACTGGGAAGTAGGAATTTCCCACTTACAAGTTGTAAAAGGATACTGGAAGACCTCTTCTAGTGGGGAATTCCCTGTTGGAAAACGAGAGTTCAGAATTAAAGAAGGTAGTTATTACAACTCGGCAGTGACTAAAACCTTTCAAAAACCATCTTTTATTATTACTTTTAATAGCATTTCTGTATTATTTAGTCAGTTGTACACATAGTACTTTTTAGTGTTTGGAAGAGAACATCGTGTTAAAATGCTGTTTGCATGCTCAAAATACCACATAGAGCTAAGTTATTGTTAGCGGTGCTCAGCCGTAGCAATGAGACGAGGAACGTGGCGTTTGGTGTTTAATAAAACTTAAACACAAAATGTTCAAACTGATTACAACTGGCCCTTTGAGGGCCACCATAATGCTTGTGACCCTCAGTAAATTGAGTTTAACACCCCTGACTTAAATAATTCATCAACAAAATAACTGGGAAGTTTTCCACCATAAATCAGTGTTTCTAAAAAAAAAAAAAAAGAAATATTTGTTTAAAGTACAACAATGTGAATCACTGAGTGTTTTATTATCATGGAACTTAAAAGATAAAATTGTAAACAGGATCTCTCTAATCTGTTTCTGCACCATTGCGTAAATAACTGCATGTTAATATTTAATTTGAGTGCTAATGGAAAAATGAAAAAGCTGATTGTGTTTGTCGGTCTTTGACTTTAAAGATCTTAATTTTTACCAGTGTTTTATAAATTGCTTTAAATAAATTCTTTAACCTATAACAAGAAAGCAAACATTATGATTTACTCTTTATTTTTACATTTCAAACATTCCTGTACAGATGATTAAAAAATGTAAGCAGCTTAAATTTGCTAAAAATGATTTCCTACTTTAATTTAGCTAAAGATGAAATGTGTGAAATGGTGCAAAAATTAAAGATTAAATGTTTTGTGATTTTCAGTTCTTACCTTTTTAAAGTTAATAGTTTTGCCAACATATGGGTACAACTAACACACCTTTTAAAAGTTATTTTGTATTAAAGATTCATCAAACTATTTTAATAGTAACCTTGCTTAAAAAAGATGTAAAAGTTTTTCTTGTTGCTTTTAGGCGTTTGACAGATCTGTTGTTTTACTCATTCATATATCCCTTTAACTACCTGGTCATCTAAATGGTTGATCATGTTTTGAGCCAATAAATAAAAAAAAAAAAGTGAGTTTAACCAAACTGAAACTGACTGAGCCATCTTTACCATTTGGTTGAAGTATGTAATGCTAAAGTAATCCACCAGAAGGCACTGTGACAGTAAATGGTTAATTCATATTATCTCTTCCAACCAGGAAGTTAAAAACAAGAAAACAAAGCATGACATCATGACTGTTTTTGGGTAAACCTTGACATAAATGTATACTTTTTTTTTTTTAAATGTATTTTGGTAATAAAGGCCTTACTAAACAGAATATGACCCTTGATGCAGCTCAAAAACTCAAAATATATGTTTATTTTTTTTTGAAAATGTGCTTGACCAAACAGTTGATTTGTTAATCATGGGATGGGTAGAAAAGTTAAGCTAATCTAATTAAAAATGATTACCACCCATAAAATCAACTTATTTATTGGAATTTTTACAAGCTTAAATGAAATCCAACACTACTGGCTCAATCAATCCACCAGAAATGTAGATCTTAACGTATAAGATTTGCTCCACCACAAATGAGGTTTAGTGAAATTTGGAAGTAAGAAATATAATCGTCTTCTGTTTTGTACTACCTTTTTAGTATTTTATTACAAAAATTTAGTTTTTTTTTTACAAGGGCACTCAATCAGAAGTCAACAGAATGTTGTCCTGTTGCACTTTGCTACAGATGCAAACAACCTGAAACTGTATAGATTTGTTTGATACCAAACTTTGCTTTAAATGAAGACTCAGAAAATATCTTCAATGATCTTGATTTTATTTTCTTTTTTATTTGTAAAAGAGCATGTTTTTTTGTTACTACTACTTATGTTTTGTCATTTGTTTGCAATTTTCTACTTTAACCATCAACTGACCTCTCAACTGTTTGGTAGAGGTCCATAATTTGAAATGTAAACTGTATGTTGTAGAAAATAATCATTAATTGTTGTCATCACTCACCTGATTTTTCTTGGTGGGGTAGTTGTTCAATTTTCAGAAATAATTTGTTTAATTCTGTTTTCCTTTTTAACACATCTCTAATTTAATCTACCTACAGTATTACATTTTATAAACAGGCTGTCAGATTTGATATGTTTTTGCTTTATAAACTCAGTTTTGTTTTGTTCTGCAGAGAGCTGTTGCGTGGAGTTTCGACTGGCCTCCTGTGGACAGGACAGCCAGTTGAAAGTATGGATCATTTCCCAGCAGGACGGAGCAGGTAGGCTGACCTCTCTGCTCTGCCCGCTCCTTCAACCAACACTCCTTTAATCCATAACACATGAAAGAGGAAAAAGCACGCTCTGCTGCCTGCTTCAGCCTTCAAATCTCTCTGCAGAGAACAATATTTTATTTGGCCTAAATTAGCCATGGATGGATTTATTAATAATGGATCCTCATAGACTTTCTGATAAAAAGCAGCAGCAACCGAGGTGTGTGTGTGTGTGGGTACTTGTTTTTGTTACCTTTTTAGGACCGTTTCTGGTATATACACCTACCTTTGTCAAGACCAGTAGTCCTAATTGGGACCAAAAACCGGTCCTAATATGATGGAACTCCATTGTTGGGTTTTGGTTTAGGACTAAGGTGTGAATTGAGTTTAGGCTAGTTTTAGGGTCAGATAGGTACCTGTGAGGTTAGTTTTAGGGTAAGTGGTCAGGGTTAGGCTATAGAAATGAATGGAAGTCAATGAATGGTCCTAATAAGGATAGAAATAATGTGTGTGTGTGTGTGTGTGTGTGTGTGTGTGAGAGAGATCTGGAAGGTCATCAAGTACAAACAGACATGTTCAGATCCTGTCCGACCACCAGCAGAACCAACAGATTTCCCAGGTTGTGTAACCAGGTTACAGGCTGCATTTTCACTATGTGATGGTGTTAGTTTCTGCGACGTGTTGCCGTGGTAACAGCCGCTTCTAGGGAGGATTCGATGGGTGCCACATGATGACCCAAGTCCACTGTGATTTAGTGGTTTGGGGGGTTTTCTGAGCAGCTTGTTGAGAGACACAGACTAGCGTCTGTCATTTCATTTAACTGTTGCTCAGATTAGACAGAAGTTGTTTTTGTGAAACAAGAATTTATCCTGTTTAACTGAATCATTCAAGTATTTCTAGTAAAAAAACTAGAAAAAATATTTAAAAGTGGGATTGCTGTAGAATACTTCCTGTCTAAATGATTTTTTTCTTTATAAAATGAAAGATTTAGTGTTTGGGTTTGAATTTTAAATTTTTTTTTTTTTGATTTTGTCCTTTTTATTCAGGAAAATTAAACATTTAATAATTTTTGTGAATTAAATGTGAAATGGTTTTAAAAGCTGGCATTTTTTTCATTTTAACTTTTTCTAAAAGACACAAGACAGACCAGTTTTATTTTTTGCTGTTGTGCAATTTATTTTTGTGAATATCTGTTAGTAAAATATCTCATACAACAGGACAAATTTTAGTGAAACTTTTAGAAGGTAGTTATTGCATGAATGGATTTACAACTACAAGTGATTAACTTTGTGTAAAACTTAGGCATGAAAGATGATGGATGATTTACAATCTTTTAAGGAATGCATGGTCTTTATTTAAATAATTAAAGAGAAGGAATTTCTGCCAACAAATTTTAAGTGAAACACTGATTTAAAATGTATCTAATATCTACAGAGCAGTAGTTTTCAGTGGGTTTGTAACGGTTATAGTATCTTGTTTTACAAAGAGTGAGCTGATCTCCTCTCCCTCTGGCCTGAAGGGAAACTGTGGATCATCCCATGACACACACACACACACACACACACACACACACACACACACACACACAGCTACACACTCACTCAGCTGATCGATGAACCTAACATATGAATTTGGACTGAGGGAGGAAACTAACAGAATTCATGCAAGTAAAGAAAAAAATGAATTTCACAAAGAAACTCAGCAGCCCTGAAATTCTGTTTCTTTTCAAGGAAATCTCAGGTGGCCCCAAATTGTCTTAAAACTCATTGATAATTTGACATTAAAGTTTGTTTTTTCACCATATTTTGTGCGATATTCATCAAATATTATTCTTTGATGTGTGAGTGGGTTGTTCCGTTTGTTTTGCCTCCCTGCAGCTGTCAGCAGGTGGCAGAGCTGCAGGAGGGAGGAAAGAAAACTATTAAAGATCTAATATGAACACAATCTTATTCTGTGTGTGTGTGTGTGTGTGTGTGTGTGTGCGCCTGTGTGCCTGTGTGCCTGCAGCCTGGCTGATGAAGCTGCTTCACACACTCACAGCTCAGTCTGCTCCTGTTCTGTCCTGTGTTTTTTCTGCTGATGGAGAACTGCTGGTCTCGGGGTAAGAAGCTCATCACATCTACACAGATGTTTTGTTAGACAAATGATTCTTTAATAAATTTAAATCTCCTTAATTTTATATTCTGTTTTTCCCCTCTTGCATAAACCACAGAAACCCCTGCAAAGTATTGATCCCGCTGTTCTGTGTTGGACACCATTTATAATAAAAGAGCTTGTGTTTGGTGTTGCTCTTGGCTGGAAACCAACAAACTAAAACAATTTTTTTTCCAATAATTTATTCTGCTCAGTTATTATTTAAAGGCAATATTAGATGTTTTTTTCCTATTTGTGTGTGTGTTTTTGTCTATAGTGTATAGTATCTCACAAACCAGTGGACATGACGGATAATAATGAAACCCTATGAGTGGGTACCTTTTGAGTACGACCCATACATAATGGCTGCCACAGCTAAGCAAACTTAGCAAAACATAAAATTCCCTAAATCATTCAGTTTTGCAGGTATTTGGCTAAAACATGGTGAGGTAGCAGCTGAGAGTAACCCCCAGCCTAGACTTTAATGTGGGATCACAAGAAATCCTTTTCCTTTAACTCTATAATAAAAATTCATGCATATAAATTTTATATATTAACTTTATTTCCTCTGATTACTCAACAGCTCTGTGGATAAAAGTGTAACCATATATGATGCTGTAAGTAAAGCACAATCTTTATTTGTTTAGCTTGGATGACCTGACAAATAATTTTTTATTTATTTATTTTTTAAATCAAAACTTCATCTCTGTAAATGCAGAAACAAAACCTTCCTGTTTGACTGCTTGCCCTTTGTGTTCACAGAACGGAGGAGTCTTACTTTACACTTTGAAGCAACATGACGGGTAAATCACCCTACCTTCCCGCTGCGATGCAATCTCTCCAGCGATCACAACGAGCCGCAGCCGAGGAGCCCCAGTGTTTCACATCAAGATGTGTGATTTTTGCTTGATTAGCTTTTCCCAGAAGCACCAGGTGCAGTGATGCAACAATATATTCTGCTTTTCTGCACAGTCATTGATGTAGCACCGCAGGTGAGACGCAGCAGAGAGCCTTGAAGTGCATCAAAAGGATTCAGGATGATCTAAAACATTTTTTAAGAGTTGATCCTGTTTTTGTGGCTGAAAACTCCTGCCCCAGTTTCTGTGTCATCCACACCCTTCACACTCCTCTTCCTCCTCCCTGCAGGTATGTGACTTCCGTCGCCGTGTCTCCCACCTTGGGTTGGATTGCAACCGGCTCAATGGACAGATCAGTGAATGTATGGAGAACTGGAGATGGAGAAACTGGTAATTACGCAGCAGAGAGCTGTTAAATCTTCAATAACACCCATTTATTTTTACCAAAGCATCCTAAAAGAGTTTATTCCTGTCTATCTGCGGTGTGTTGCTGGAGGAAAATGACTGATGTTTTTTAGTGCAGCTGAGCAAACAACCACTGAGCCTCAGAGCTGCTGTTATGGAGGGGAATTATTTTTTTAAAAATCAAAAAAATCTAGATCCTGCTCATAAAGGCAATCATTTGGAAATGAAAAGGTGTGATCGATAGACATCTGGAGGCCTTAAAGCTTCATCAGTGCAGCTCCTCCATCTGTTATTAGTCAGCACAATGTTGACGAAGCCAAACTGCTTCTCCATTAGACTCTGCCTCACTCTCTTCCCTTTTTTAAATCTTTCTTTCTTTCCACACATTAAATTTGTCCCCTTTCATGTGTTTTTTCCTGCAGTGGCTGAGTCACAGCAGGCAGCATGTGAAGGTAAATAATCATCACCCTGAAATCAGAAATTTACTTCATCTCTGACGTTTCAGTTTAAACCCTCATTGTGTGAACTGTTCGTATGAGTTCAGTGTGGAGTTGAGACAATTTAATCTATGGATTTACTGAAAGCATTGTTCCTACGTGTTTTATTTTCTGTGTAATATGCAGCCTAATCTTTGATTTTTAAATTATCCACTGATAAAACCCAAACTCACAGAAAATAATTGGTTAATTATCAAAGAGCCAAATAGATGTGTATATGTGAAGAAAGATGGTATAAACACACAGATGAAGAGCAGAGCTGCTTCAGATGGTCATTTCTTCATAATAAACAGGCAGTAGCTTCACCAGGATGTGCCTTTTTTATGTGTGGAAGGTAAAGTTAATGCTTAAAATGAGGCTTCAGTGTGTTTGAATGAAACCAACGAATAAACTGATATACTGGGGATCATTTCCAGCTGCAGCTCAAACAGCGTGGTGCCTACTGATCAGAAACAAGTGCCTCTGCTTTTAGAAATCAATTACTGTTTCACACAATGCAAAACAAGTTTTTACATTTTACAAGGCTGACAAAATGTCATCAGGATTCAACTTTGCAGGCAAATCTTATTCACAGGATCAATTCATGACTGTTATTTTTTATCTTTTTATATTCTTTGACACTCAGACTATCATTATTCAAACAGAAAAGAATAAAGACCATGGAGAATTTAGTTTTATTTCTGTCAAATTAATTAAACGCTGCACTTTGGTTGGTGCCATACTGCAGAGGAGCCACCAAAAATGTCAGTTTTTGTCTCTATTTTCATGAGTCAGCCTCAGATTGATCCAGATTCTGAGAGAAGGTCTTAACTCTGCTGACTGTTGCAAAGGTGAATATTTCCACTCAGTAAAACCAGTTCTACTTTTATAAACTTTTATATCAATGAGCTAAAAACTACTACTGTTGAAGCTCAGAGCACAACCTGAATTATGTCTTATTTTCCAATTCTATAATTGCATCCCAAATATTTCTTTGAAGAAAGGTAGGGTGTGTGTATTAAAACCTGCATCAATGTCAGATTAAAACTCAAACCATCTTCTGCTGAGACGTGATGAGGGCATTACACATGAATGCACAGTGTGTGTTTGGTGCTCAATATCTGTGTGAGGATGACTTGGATATTACCACATCAAATTAAAAAAAATAAAGTTAAAGCCATTTTTGTATTGGCTAAGTTCACATAGCTGCAGTAGCCAGTTTGTCTTGGAGATAAATGATTTCTGCTCCATTCAGATGAGTGAAGGTTGAGTTTCTTGAAACCTGAAATAAACTTGTGCATTTTTATTATTTTTTTAATTGAAGGGCCTTCCTGTGAGGTCAGGCTTGTTTGTGTCCTACTCATGCTGAGGAAACTCTCTTTAAATAAAAAACATTCTCAATCCCACCATCATTAATTCATAATCGGAGCCACTTTTAATGTCACGTCTTTTTGAAGTGATGGAAATATAGCTGTGTGTGTTTACATGTGGGTGGGTGGGTGCACATGAAAGTAATTATCACACCCATATCAGCCAACAGTGAAAATCTTTTTTTTTTTTTTCTCTGAGCTTGAGAGGAAGCTAGCTGTTTGCAGGAGATTGGCGTGCAATATTTCAGCATTTCCTAACATCCTGTTTTTTTTTGTTTTTTTTTTGTTTCTTATAGGAAGGAAGCTGCTGGGTCACTCCAGGCTGCTGCTGCTTGCTGATTGGACGGAGCGGGATGTGCAGACTTGGCTACGTGAGGAAGGACTCGAGGAACTTGTTGCAGTTTTTAAAGCCAACAACATCGATGGATCAGAAGTTGAGCATCTGAGCAAGGAGACAGTAGCTGAGCTGGGAATCGGTGAGGGAAACTTGGGAGTCAAATGTTTTTGTGCAAATTTAGGTTTTGCTCATAAAAAAAGACCTGGATTGGAAAAAAATATATAGGATGCTTTTGATCTGACTTGGGGTTAAGATTCAGCATGAATCTTCTGCTTGTATTGCCACATCACACAGTAAGAACAGCAACCTGCATGACGACCTTTAACCCAAACCCCAGATAATCCCTCTGAAAACAAGATTAGAGCCACCCAGTGGTGTAACGTCCAGTCTTTATAGAAACTGGAGCCAGAGAACCACAGGTTTCTGAGCAGGAGCAAGAATATAAACAAAAAAAGCCTAACAGCCTTAGTTTTAGTTATTAGGATTAAACCTTGAGAATAATATTGTATGAAATCTCATACACGTTTAATCTGTTAGCATGGAGTATGTGTATGAATTACTACTAGCTGTTACCAGCTCTGTAAAACTAACTGCATTAAGGTCAATTAGCTGTTGTAGCCAATTTGAATTGGATTGCCTCCAAAAGTGAATCAGTTCCAGATGTCAATGCAATTATTACTTTCTGTCAGTTTAATTAAAACCTGTTCAGTGATTCATGAGATGTTTTAAGTACAGATGAATAAACACACACCTGACTAATTTAACACCTGGCCAGAAAAGCAAAGAATCACTTTTTGTAAAAAATAATTTTAACGCAGATAATAAAACTGACATTACCGTAATCTTATCTGAATGTGGTGATCTGTTTTTTATTTGCTGACTTCCATACTTAGTCATCTATCTCAGGATGTGACATTCAGTGTTGCACTGGTTTTAAATCTTCCACGTGTTTCAGATGGTTTCTGTCAGGCTGCTGCAGGACTGGAGCAGATCTGAAACACATACGTTTAGGAAATTGTCTCATCCTGTTTTTCAATCACTTTTACTTTGGTCAACGTTACTCATTTCTTTCTACTTGCTCAACTTTTCCTTTTCCTCCACCTAATACCACCTGGTGGATTTTTATCAGTAGTATTTATTACTGTAGCGATTTGGCTACATGTAGGAAGAGTAAACATCCTTCACACTCAACATTGAAACTATTATGTTGAAACAGCTTAACAAGCACAACAGATGCCTCTGGACTAATTACACAAACTATCACTTTTAATCACATAACTCGCTGCATCACATTCCCAGCTGTAATCAAAGTGTCCGCCCCCTTTCTTTGGCTGTTTGCTTTAATAAGACCACAGCAGAAGTAAAACCAACTTTGCCGCTCAGCAACGTAAAGCATGTTTGATGTGTTTTAGTATGGAGGACGGCTCTCGTTATCACCACAAAATAAAAAGTTCAGATTGCTACAGTTTTTATTGTGCTGTGCAAACTGCAAGCCAATACAGCACATCATTTCCTATGCATGTCATTTGTATAAGTACATGCATAGGCATACATACACACACACACACACACACACACAGCAAATGAGATTTCAGTAGGCTTTATGAAATATTCATGTTTTGAGCAAAGAGAGGAAAGAATCTCCCCACCCTCCCACTGCATCAAATTATCAATCTAAATGTAAAGTGGGTGGTATGGAGATCTTGATGAAAGATGCAGGAGTTTATGGAAATCCTAAACGAAGAATTACAAAAGGTAGAACGCAACTTTTCTAACGAATGACAGTTTATTAGCTGAGTCAGGGAGGCAGATGTGTTCAGAGTGTTCTGCAGATAGTTTCAGCTTGATTGAATGTTGACCCCCACTCCACACCCGGCCCCCGCCAAACACACACACACACACACACACACACACACAAGATGCAGATTTTTATGAAACTGTTTTTTGATAACTAGTGTTTTATTAATGATTTCATCCTACAGCTGATTGACAAGATAAATCTAAGCAAGCCATAAAACAATAGTGTTGATTTAAAGAAAGCAAACTAATTATTAAATTAAAGCTTCTAAAACACCATGACCTACCCCCCTCCACCATAGACTACTTGAAAAGGCATATTTTTCCATGTTCTCCACAGTCCACTGACTTTGAGCTCAAAAGAGCAGCGCAAACAAGACTGGCTGAGAACCTGGAGTCGATGTGTTCAGTTTTGACAAGCTTGACACCAGAACATGAATAAAACAATCGAACTTCCCCAGATAATTTTATACTTGGCAGAAGAGAATCAATTTTTAGACATTTAATTTAGTTAACAGAGGCAGCTGTGGCTGAGTGGTTAGGGGGGTCGTCCTCCAAAAAGAAAGTTACAGTTCAATTCCGCTGCTATTCAGTCCCATGTTGAAGTGTCCCTGGGCAAGACACTGAAACCCCACTGCCTCTGTGTCCCATCAGTGTATGAATGTTATCTAAAGCAGAGGTTCTCAAACTGAGGTCCCAGGGTTCCACAAGAGGCATCTTGGGGGTCCTCAAAAAAATTTCACTAAGTTATTTATTTTTTTTTAAATGCAGGCGAAACTAATAAACATAATAAACTAAATTAAAAAATATATATTCCCATGGCATTTAGGGGTTGAAATGAGAGTAAATTATCCTTTAAAACAGCATGGGGGGGGGTCCCTGGATTTTTTTCTTTGCCCTTGTAAGGGGTCCCCAGACCCAAAAGGTTTGAGAACCCCTGAAAGCACTGATTATAGAATGGTTTATGTAGATTAGTTTTCCAGAGAGATATAGTGCTGTGTGGATGGGTAAATGAGGACACAGATTGTAGTGTATAGTGCTTTGAGTATCCTGGTTGGATAGAAAGATGTTAAAGTCCATTTAACAGTTAAAAAAAATTTAACTGAATTGTCATTTTTTAATACGACTATTAAAATTAACTCAAGCATATGAAAAGACAAATACAGATCCAGACTTGTATAAATTGGGGGAAAAAGTGCAAACAAGTGACATAAGTTATAAACCAATAGAATGTTTATACATTGTAGCAGTGTTATAATGGGGCAGGGGCGGTGAGTGCCATCCCTGGTACCTGATGTGCCACCCCCAAATTATTAACATGTGGGCGGGGATCTCGGATTTTGTTTTTGCATTTAGATTTTGTTAAATTGTTCTGATACTACTGTACTATATACATTTTCAGCTGTATGTTCAAAAATGTTAGCTTTATAGCCCTTTTGTAAAATTAGTATCGGTGGTTAGCCTAATTTAGGATTAGCATCAGCAATTAGAATGTGATCATTCTTAGCTACTCCAGAACATCATTTAATCTTAAGTATTAAAATAGCTGAATTATAGCATTTTAAAGTTAGCTGTGGTGGCCATCTAAAAGTTTTGATTAGCATATAATATTCGGTAAAGATTGTTTTCGGCTGCTTCTACACTAATCTTCAGCTTTGTGTGTCTAAAAATGGCTGAGTTGTGACTAGCTAGCATTTTTTTTTTTTTTTTAATCATTCTTAGCTAAGACCACACAATTTTTAAAACAGTTGAATTAAAGCCATTTGGAATTAGCTGTGGTGGTCAATCCAGTGTGCTTTCCTTTTATTTGTATGTGCCCCACTAAAAACACCTTGGCCACACGTTGCCAAGAAGTTTAGCTCCGCCCCTGCCTAGAGGCTGAATAAATAAATATAAATGCAAATGATATAGTTCCTATATTCTGACAGCTTCCGCAGGTTTTACCAAGGCAGATCATAAAATGTCACTTCAGCTGTTCTGTGCCTGAATAAGACCTGCTCCTCTGTGGCTCTGCCTTTACAGACACACAACTAATCATGTGCAGCCATAAAGGTCGCCCCTCCCTTTTAGCTGCTGGTAAAAATTTGCTGCTGATAACCAATTCAAAGGGTACTGTCAGCAGGCGGAGACATGCAGCTGTGTGCACTGCCCCCCGGTCCCCTATAACACAAAGCTGTGGTTCCTCAGAGTCTGTAGGCCTACGTGGTCGTCTCCTGAGGAAAATCGAGGCCCTGAAAGCAGAGCAGAGCGGCTCTGAAGCCCCTGATGAGTTTCTGTGTCCAATCACCAGAGAGCTGATGAAGGATCCAGTCATCGCTGCAGGTTGGTTCAAGTTAAAACAAATTAAAAAAAAAAAAAACTGCCTCCAGAGCCTGCCTCAGATGCATTCATCATCTCAAAGTATGAAAGGTGTGTGTTTGTGCTCCACAGATGGATATTCCTATGAGCGAGTCTCTATAGAAAGCTGGATCCGAGGTAAAAACAAAACCAGCCCCATGACGAACCTGCCCCTACAGACCACACTCCTCACCCCCAACAGATCCCTGAAGACGGCCATAACTCGATGGAAGTCCAGCCAGTAAACACAGCAGCTTATTTTAGATCCGCAGGTACTTCCACTCAAGAGCACTTATTCTATGAGGAGAAACTGCAGATTATCACTGAAGTGTTTAGATCTTGAACGATTAGTGCTGAGTCACATCTTATAGAATCTGAATCAGTCTGGTCTAAGTAATTTACATTTATTAGCCAGACAGTTATAAATCATTATGTTGGATATAAACACAAAATGAGTTGTGGATAATTTAAATAGGCCTTTAGTAAAAGGTAATTTGCAAGTAACTCAGCACACTGTTTTGCTGTTAAAACCTTATTTGGACTGATTTGATTGACATCTCTGTTTGATTTAGGGTTATCTAAGATTTTTATCAAATGCTGCCTAATGGTAAAAGCAGTCTCAATTACTAAAAAATCTCTTGACTCACTGAACAAATTGTAATTAAACTTTCAGGAAATGATCATTAGAAAGGTAGATTGGATCTTTAACGGATTGCTTTTTTAGAGTCTACTTAACTCCAGATGGCTGGCACAGCAAACTGACTTTAAGAAACAAACAAGTGACTTTAGCTCTTTAGTTTTAAAGATACCGAGCTAATCATTCACATCACATACAGAATGTGAAATCCTGAAATATTTAGTTTGAGCTTGTTTTTAGTCAGTCTTAAACTCATTTTTCCAAAAATAAGATGTTAATTTAAATGTGGCAGCAAAGCTGGTGGTTTTGTCTTTAGCTTTTTGTATAGTTTTTATGGCAAAACTAGTTTAAACACAAAGTTGATTAAAATATAGAACTAGTCTGGAGTATGCAATTTAGTTTTCAATAATACAGTTTATTCTAATCAGCAATGTAAAAAACTAAACGAAACAGATTTTTCTCAGTGGATCTTTATTTTTGCTCTCCCATGGTGATAATGGCAGTAATGTTCAATTACAGTATCACAGCTAGAAAGCTCACAATACTGAAAACATGGCAACAATTGCATTTAATGTAGATCATAAAATAATTAAGCTGATGGCACAGAGTCCCTGAACATCTGTTTTTATGTTACTCTGGAATATAAACTGCAATTGTAGCATGCACTGAAATCTCAATATTACTGAGAATCATAAAACGTCTTAGCTGTGCAAAAATAACTATATAAAATATATTGCTTTTACAATAGACCAAGCCATTGGCACTGTGAATAAATTAACTAGACGGCAACAACAAGCAGATAAAGGAATTAATGGTTATTTTTGTATCATGTACAAATATGTTTAACACCATTTCAATATTGTGCCTTAAACTCAAAATACACAAATCAGTACACTTAACAGACCTTCACTGGAAAAGAAGTACATATTTATAGAATATACACATGAGGATCTAAAACGTCCTTCGTAAATTACAGGAATGCCCATCCCTTCCACTTAAACTTTCACTCGGACCCCTTCACTTTCAGCACACAATGCTGTTGGAAATTTAACTTTAAACTGATAAATTAAGCTGCATGGATGGGTCTGAATTCTTCTGCACATGAACTGCTTTTATTAATGGTAAAGAAACCATTTATTCATTTAAAACAAAATGTACAACAGTGTTCAAACAGTGAAGAGGTCTGAATTAAGAATTTCTCCACACGCAGCACCATAAAAACAGTTCAAACTCTTATGACATTACACTAAAACTACATGTTAAGCACTCACATGACCTAACTGTGTGTAAAGTGCTCGCTGTCGTCGCGTAGTTGACCGGGTTTGACAACAGAGCTCCATCAGTGCAAACGTTTCCAGCTTGGCTGAACGACTGCGGACAAATTGTCGTGTAACAGAAGCTGACAGAATATGCGGCAGATCGGGAGGAGTAAAATCTGGAGCTTTTAGTATGCTTAGTGTTTGTGAATACAAACAGCTCCCTACTTCTTACAAGGCTTCAAAGTGAGACTGGAATGAATTTTGGGCCAGTTTATAAAAAAGAAAATCCGATCTCTCACTTTTTTTTTTTGCTAGAGACGGTGTGCGTTGTGGACGGGACAAGAGAGTAAACATCTCTACACATTCGACTCTATAAACGATCGCTTTGGTTTCATTGAAGCTACGTGAATGGCAGGATTATCTCGGACCAGGCCAGGTGGCTTGGACTTGCCATCGATAAAAGTGTGCGACATGGCCAGCGCCGGCTTGGACTCTTTGTAACAGTTGGCTGACTGGCAGAACTTTTCTGCAAGTTCCTTGGCATGCATGCCATTTTGTAAGCTATTCACTGCCATGCCACCCTGCGGTAGTGGAGGTTTGTGCTGGTCCTGGTAAGTGCTAGCTGATTTGCCGTCCATTGGCTGGAGGCCCATCGCTGACACGTTGTGGCACACCAAGCCATCAGAGGAGTGGCTCAGCCAGCTGCGACTAGCAGACTGAAGGCTTGGATGCTGCTGCTGAATCTGCTGCTGAAAGCGGGCTGTCTTGTCAGTGATGCCCATGAAAGGTCTGGGTTTGTACTCCGCAGCAGAGCTGGCCTGCTGGCTGTGCTTCGTTTTGTCAGGGATCTTGGAGCGGACATCAGGTCCCAGCTTGCTGCTGTCTGATAAGCTGCTGCTGGATGCCAGGCTGCTGGTGGAACTGGACACACGCATGCTGCTGATGCTGCTTCCTCCCTGAGATCCTGCTGCACCACACAGCCCCTCATTTCCTGGGTCGGTGTGGATCCCCTGGTATCCTGGACTGGTGCAGGATAGTCCGTCCAGGGAAGAAGCAGAGTGGGCGGACAGCCTGTCCTGGCCCAGACCTTTGGAGGTGCTGCAGGACAGGAGGCTCTCGCCGTCACAACTCTGACTCATGGTGGATGCAGCTGCCAGTAACATGCGGTTCTCATACATGGACTCATCAGCTGGGGGAGGCAGGGGGCTGATGTCGATACCTGGGCCCGGTTTCAGTGCGCTGGACATGTGTCGGCTCGGTAAAGGGCTGGAGGGTGCGTACTGGGATTTGGCCCCAGCAGTGCGGCCTCCCACTGCTCCACCTACAGCCTGCATGGAGCTCATGTGTTGATTAGTTTTTACTATTTGTGCCTGCTTGGTGGGCTGCAGGACCAAAACCTGTTGGGCCAGTGCCTCCCGGTGCTCTCTGGGATATCTGTGAGGGGGGAGTCTGCTCGGACCTAGTGGTGAGCTGGGGGTCTGATTCGGATGTCCCAGGCCGTTGTTGACAGCTGTGGAGTCAGCAGGTGAGAATCTGTTGGAGGAGTAGCTGTTCTGGGACCAGCAGGCTTCACTTGTCCTGTCATGCTTTGGCTCCTCCTCCTCTTCTTCTTCTTCTTCCTCCTCCTCCTCCTCTAAAATGCCTGTTTGACCTTCAAGACTTCTTACCAGGCTGTGCTGTGACGGCTCGTCCTGCACCCCCTCCTGCTCCTGGTCAGACTCGTGTTCTCCTGATGCCTGACCGGCAGCACCTGCAGCCCCGACAAAGCTTCCTTTAGTCTGAGTTCTCTGCATCTGCTTACACTCCTCCTCGACTCGAGCGAGCAGACGACGGATCTCTCGGTTATTGGGACAGAGCTTGGCTGCTTCATGTAGGTCAGCCAGCGCCGCTGTGAACTGTCTGCGAGTGGAGAGACATCGTTACCAGCTGCACAAAAAAAAAAGACCCAAAGCTGCTGTAGACGGACTGAATACTTTACCTGCTGCTTCTTTTAGCTCTGGCTCGGGCGTAGTACGCCTCATAGGATTTGGGTTTCAACTCCAGTGCTTTTGATGCAAATTCTTCAGCCATCCCGAAATCCTTTAAAAAGAAAAGAAGTTTTAGTTTAGTTTTTCTTTACAAATTTGTTGCTTTATTTGCTTTGTATTAAACTTTTTTTTTTTACATAAAATAACTGAGATCAACACTAAACACTTCCCATGTTCAGAGATAAACAGTGGCTTGTAGCCCAGGTACAAATACTGCTGACTGCCTCATGCAGTCTGTTTATCTCATCTGCAACAACTGTATAAACAGCTGGCACACCAAGTCTTCCTTTAGGACTATGACTTAGTCATTTTACAGAAACGATAAGAAAAAAAAAATCTAAAAGAAGACAGCATTTTGTTGCACTAAAAATTTTACAAGAACTTCTAGATTCTCTGGCAAACAAAATATCCAAATATCTCAAATTTCTTGAAAAGTCTTTATGCTACTTAACAAAAAAAAAAAATCATATTGTCAAGTAAGATGTCTAACTTTAGCAGAAATGTGAGGAAAAACACTAAAATAAAACTGTCTGGGGAGGAGAGGTGTGGGTTTGAGAGACTTACGTTAGTTTTTCTGCGACAGCGTGAGAGATTGAGGTACAGCGAGACCCTCAGGTCTTTAAATGCCTTCAGGTCATCGCCGTATCCTTCTCGGGGAAACTTCCTCAGGGCGTACTGGTACCTCTGTGCTGCCTCTTTCATCTTGCCTTTCTGAAGGACATAAAGAGGGGCAGACATGCAGTGAGGAAGAGGAACAGATCAAGGAATTCACCAGATATTCCCTCCAGTGTCTGTTTTCTGGCTCTGCTCCTTCCCTCCCATCAATTATACGTTCTGCTCAGCACACCAACATGTCACATCTGACAGGTTTGTCCTTTCTGCTACAAAACTCAATCTGTTAAATGTCAAACATCGATCATTGCTCCTTTGGTAAGTGGTGTGAAACATGCACTGCTTTATTCAACTAGATTAGACATTTTTGTGTCCCTCCCAGCTCTATCAATGTTACTTTTGTTTGTTTTTAACAAGGATCAGGAAATGGACTCAATGCAGAAACCTGCATTTTACAGTTGACTGAATTTTACCTTATAAAGCAGATTTCCCTCCTCCATCAGCTTCTGCAGAAGAATTATGAGGATATCAGGCTTGGAAGTAGCCATTGCCCAGGCAGCATTCCCTGTTGACACAAAGGGAATATATTATGTTGCCATTTTTGTTGCAAACCCAGCGTCTGCTTATTCTCTTGAAATTGGTACAAGGTAAAGTTACCTAAAGATTGTACCTGATCGATCGTAAGGAGACGTTCTGTAGCCTTTAGTTTATTGAGGGCAGTTAGAGGGAGAAGTTAGGAGGGGGAGAGTGGAGAGAAGAGAGGTCATGCAACAGCAGGAGATGTCATTTGTAGCGAGAGGAAAACCAGTCACTAACTGCAGCGTGACAATATACAATTATGTGTCTCTCGGCCTGAAACAGTCTCGAACATGCAGAGGGGAAGACATGGAGAGAGGAAAATTTAAATGTTCAGTCAGTTATCGCCGGTGCTCTGAGAGACCGCTGCAAATAAGCTGCAGAACCAGGTAACGCTGGAAACGTCACCTGGGTGACGAGTTCTATTCTTGAAATTAGTCGAGCAGCAAATGAGGGAGAAAAGGTCCTGGCATACCACTAAAACATGAACACACACACACACACACACACACACACAAGCTAAAGATCAAGAGAGAGAAGCAGAAATGGAAACTATTTTCCCACATTTCACAAAGTTTGTTTGAGATTGCGTTTAGAATCATGAGATACTGAGAAAAAAAACTGTCTTCATTTCAGGACGTGGAACGAAATCAGCCACCACACAAAAATACACATCGAGTTCCTGCTGATAATAAAAGCACAAATGCTCCAACTTTCCAACTGTTTTACATATTTAACGTGTAATCAATTACAAGGTGTGCTCTTACCCAGCTTGGCTCCTTTCTTCAGCAGAGTCACCACCACTGATGTGTTCCTACAACCGATGGCACGGTCCAGAGGCCTCATCCCACTGTGGTCCACATGCTCAATCACTGCTCCTCGTTCCACCAAGTACTGGACCTACAGGAGACCAGGCGTCCAGGAACACAAATCCCAGAGTCAAGAGCTTGGCTAAAAACCTCATGTGCCCAATAAAGTCTTTGAAATATTACATGAAGCTAAATAAAGGCAATGATTTGTTTAAAGAAAATGTTTGACTTACAATCTCTGCATCTCCATAAAAAGCAGCAAGGTCCAGCGGAGTTCTTCCGTTTTTGTCGGTGTGGTCGATAACTGCACCTTTCTCCACCAAGAACTGCACCACATTCTTACGTCCTTTCAAACAGGCCCAGCTCAGTGGCATCAGACCCTCCTTGTCCATCGAAGTTAAAGAAGCACCTTTGGGTCAAACAGCACCAGAGAATGTCATTTATTCACATCAGGACATTAGCATTTGTGTTTGTGGTACACGTGAGGAGCTGTCGTTCACCTTTAGACAGCAGAAACTCTACAGTACTCAGGTGACCCTCACAGGCAGCCACCATCAGCAAAGTTCTGCCCTGCTTGTCACTGATGTTGATGTCAACGCCATGCTCCAACAGCAGCTCTGCAATCTGAAAAATAATTAGATTTCATTAGCTTCTGGGAGGTGATGATGCACCATCATGTGTTCTAAAGGTCATGTGGGTCATGACACAAAAGGGGAGATACTGAGATTCTAACATTAGCAGTGTTATATAGAGTACTTTAAAGTGATACTTGAGTAGAACTACAAGTATCTTACTATACAGTTACTTTAGTAAACGTTAACAGCTTTCTACTAATTACAATTTTTTAAACATGTAAGGAGTAGAAGTAAAAAGCTGGATGAAAATTAATTACTCAAGTATAGATAACCAAAATTTCTAATTAGGTACAGTTAAAGTATTTGTTCTGTATTTTACAAATCTGACATCTTTTTTTCATGGTTTGGTCGCAGTTTAACAATGATTCAGCAGTTTGGTTCCTATGAAAACAGTTCATCAGAACTGCTCAGCTAGTCATACCTGCCAGTGTCCCTGTCTGACCGCACAGAACAGGGGGGACATCCCCCGCCGGTTCACCTGCTGCACCATCGTCCCCTGCTCCAGCAGGAAGCTGCACACCTCCATCTTCCCCCGACCAGCTGCAGCTGTCAAAGCTGAAGGAGGAGAAGACATGCAGCTGTTAGGACTTCTTTACAAAGAAGCTGGTTTAAATAAGGATACAGAACAGAGGTGGACAAACTGATTATGATTAGTCGACATGCAGCAGATGGGATTTAGTCATCATGGACCACATTGTAGTGCTGGGGTAGAAACTCATTCTCATTCTTCACAAACAAGACGAGAAGTGCTGATTAGATTAAAACAGATAATGCTTGTTTCATTCAAGCTCAATAAATTACAGCCTCTTGTTCCCAATGTCTCAAAAAGAGATGAGAATTCAGTTATTTCATGCATCAGCGGATAAACAAAAACTCATAAAAATCAATTCTATGAAACACGAAACACTGCTTGTACTCGTTTTTAAATTAACATTAATAAAAAAACTAAGTATTACTATAAAGATATTATAATTACAAAGTTGGATGCTGACAATCACTCAACAGATGGACTGGTTTTAAATGAGCGCCGGTTCTCCAAACAGAGCGAGTTCCACTGCTAGAATGGGATCAGCGCTGCTCTCACATTCACCTCAGAGACTAAAAGGTGCCGCTGAGCCTCCATGTCTAACTGACATCATCCATCTGGATGTACAGACATCGCAGCCAAAAACAACCCCGCCCGCCATCTGCTTCAAATGTGGATTTCCTCACAGTTAAATCAGCGGAACAATGACTCCCAACAGCTAAACTTAGACCGGGCTCCGGGGAGCCACATTAGCAACATGTTGGACACAGTAGTTTACAAATAATATACAAGACAATTTATATATTTATGACTCATGGCTGTTTGAGAGTTAACTTATTCACTTATTTTCACTTCTTCTGGACAAAGTCGGAACATTTCTGTAAATATTCACAGTAATCTCAGCAGCATTCCTGATTTTCAAAGGAGTTTGTTTCTCTTGTGTGATCATTTATGGTTTGCAACAACAGAGAGGTCATGACCTCACATTCTGGCTTTGCAAATTAAAACAAAAAAAACAAACAAAACAGCTTTTTTGTCCCTGGGAGATGAGAACTGTTGAGGACAATCTACAAGCAAGGTTATGTATTAAACTTGCTCAGGTTCTCTTCTCATGTTCAGAACTTGGAGAATTTAATGAGGTTTGATTATTAAACGGGCAAAAAGTTCGTTAAAAAGATTTACACAGTTCAAAGCCACACAAAACTTTAAAAGGAAAAAAAAAAAGTTTTTCAAAAGCAGCCGATAAATTCTAAATTTCGTAGCTTCACCTTCATTTTTATGGACACATTTTAACTTCTAATTTGGGAGAAAATCCATCCATCCGTCTTCTCTACTTGCTTCTCCCTCGTCACTAGTGCCAATATCCAGCAGTCACTGTCCATCAGTGTCACATAGAGACAAACAACCATTCCCTCATACACACCTTGGGACAATTTAGAGCTACAGATTAACCTAACATGCATATGCGTATCTGTGGGAGGAAACCGTAACACCCAGAGAAAACTCACGGATGAACGGGGAGAACATGCAAACACTCTACCAGCCATTTTAAAAAGAAAATATAAAAGTACTCTTCGTGGAAACATTTTTTCCAAAGCCTCATTATACTGACTCTCACAAAAGTGAGTACACCCGATATTGTTGAATACATTTCACTATGTTTTCATAGGACAACACTGAAGATATGACTCTTTGATACAATGTAAAGTAGTCAGTATACAGTTTGTATAACGGTGTAAACTTGCTGTCTCTTCAAAATAACTCACAGCCATTATTATGTAAACCACTGGCAACAAAAGTGAGAGAAGTACTCACTTTTGTTAGATACTGTATGTTGCATCTATACGCTGTTATATTTCTTTGAGTTCCTGCTCTGTCAGAATATGATAATTACAAACATAAAAGTCATTGAAATGGGAGACAGTGTTCCACCTGAAGTTAGTCACAGATAGAGAAGCTGTCGGAAGGCTCAAGCTGGTACTTTTGCATTTTAGTGTTTGCAACACTTAAAGAGACAAAACCTGCCATTAGAGTGTTTTGTAATGCAGCTCTAAAATAATCTCACTTGTGAACTTTTTGCAAATGTTAAACAAAAAACTTGAACTACATCCAACACACTTGGACATAAAACACTATAAATCCAAATGTTATAAAGTAACTGCAGGGTGCCAACAATAACATAGAAGAACATGATGCAGAAGTATATTACACGATGTTCATTTCTCAAAAGACTACTTTTTCACCACAGTTGCTTTTTGCCTTGAACAAGTTTTGCAGCAACTCGAATGGTTGTATGCCGTTAAATTACCTTTTCTTTGCAGAACAGGGAAGCGTTCTGCATCCCTAAAAGAGGATTCTGAAAGATGAAGCTGGCGCAGATGTACAACCCAGTCTGTCTCTATTTAAACACAGAACACAGCGGGCATATTTGCATAAATATGCAATATACCATTGAATTTTGATTATGCCAGGAAGTCTCACGGGTTGTTATCGGAGCACAGATTCAGGAAAAGAAATGAATGAATGACTGGTTTTGATGGGGGTATTTCAGAAAATGCTTTTAGTTTCTGAGCATCAGCGCACCAGCATCAAGTTATTAAACCTGCAGCTGAAAGGCAGAAGAGGAACTTGAGGTGAAACTAATTTATTACAGAGCTGGCTGTTAATCATTTTTTGGTGATTGCATCTGTTCCAAATAAGCTGAACTCCCTTTGCTCTCTCCTCTTAACTCCTCCACAGGCAGGAACACAGAGGACCTCCGAATCGTTTTATTTCTCCTGAGAAACTCCTCCAGCGTGATCCAGTGGATCCACGTCACGATTGAAACTTTTCTCCTCTATTTACTCTGAATATAGATGAGCCTGCTTGCCTGCCAGGTAAGTGAAAAGATGTACAAGTGGTCACACCAAAAAAACAGCCGTGCATCGTCCTCACGTCAAGCTCAGAAAGTTAAGACATTTCTTTTTTCCCCATTTGTAAGCAAAGCATGAAAACTGGTAAATAAGTCAAAGTGAATCATTTAAATATCCTCCTCATGTGTTCAAAAAGCAAAACTCCATTAAATACACCTGCATCAAGAGTGGAAATAAAATCCCTGCACCACATGTCAGACTATAATTTTGCACTTAATACATAACTACAAACAGGTGCAAAATTTACATCAAAAGTAACTGTAACTTTCTGCAAAAGTCTTAATACATCTGCACCACATCAAGTTTAGGAAGTTAAGTAGTTTTCTCTGAACTTGTTCACTGAAATAAATCCCAGAAACATCTTACTCGAACATGTTTTTAACGTTCTTTGCTGCAGGAGAGAAAAAAAACAAGGTGTTAAGTTTAGCAGAAGCACCAGGTAACCCCTGTGGACCACCTCTCAGCTCACAGGCTGACCCATATATTCCTGCAGCACAGAACCCTACCCTTACTTACAACGAAAAAGAACACAAACCATTATCACAATTGTTATTTTAATCTATTTAAATGTCATTAAATTCAAACAATATTCCATCCTTGCTTTAAAAAAAAAACCTCAAACATGAACAGCTGTTTATCACTTAACTCTTAAAGCAGAAATTTGTGCTGAACGTGAGAGACGACATTTAAAACCACTTTACACTAAAAACTACAGCTCTGACTTCCTGCGTCAGCAACTCTTTTAGTAAACTATAAATACTTTTATGGTATTGTTCATTACATGCAAGCGTCTGATGCTAATCCATCTTATTTAGAGTTTGAAACGGCAGCAAAGAAAGAAGAAATGACCACAATCTGTTATATTTTTCAAATGATTGATGTAGTTCACTGAAATTTCTGTCACGTATTAGCCCTCTTCCATCATTTAGCCACATGTGGTTTTCACTTTATGTTGCTGCCTGATCCTTTGTAACATTATTAAAAATGAAACGCACCTTCTCGGATAACAAAAAGTTCAACTAATACAAACAACTACAAGGTTAAATTTGATATACAAACACAACTCGTAAGATAAGAAGCCAAAGAAATGTGCTTGTAATGTAATCCACTGACCTGGATCTCAACAAGACAAAGTATTATCCTGAACAGGAAGTACAACAAATGAGAAATTAGAACATGCATTTAGGCCGAGACGATCTAAAGAGGTGTGACTGAAGAGCAAAGGGACAAAACCTTCTACTGCGGCGTTCAATTAGAGCAGCTGGGACATGAATGCTAAAACAGCAGGTTATAATACAAAAGAGCCATATGAAGCTAAAAGATTGATGAGAACATACCTGTCTCGCCCCATAGAGTGTCATGACTATCAATTTGCACAGCATGCTCATTTTTCAACGCCAGCAGGTCCTTCACAACCTGCCAGCAAAAAGAGAAACTTCGATTAATCATCAACAGTCTGAGTAAAAGACATCAAACAAACCTTCATGAGGATATGCAAAAATCTGACGCATGACAGAAAAAACAAGAATTTTAGAAAATAATTATAATTGACATTTAGTCCCCGAGATTATTCGTGTGAAATCCAGTAGGATTTATAGCTAAACATGGTGTTTGTTGGATATGAGGGTTGACAGATTAGTTTGATCCAGTTCTGAGGCAAGAATAAATATCAACACTGGAATAAACAAGCATAATTATTGAATGGGTTCTAATTACAGAACAACTTCCGAACCGATACACACGCTAACATATAGCATCTATATTTACTTCTTTATGTGACATCACCTTTTCTTCTGCGCCTCAGAACTATAAAGTGTTTATACTAGAGTGTGATTAAGGTCTCATTTCATTGAAAATGTACACGATCACAAACAAATCAATTAAAAATATTTATAAAACAATATTTATCTAAGTAGAGAATTATTTGCTGTATATGTGTGTGTATTGGTATATGTGTAGGTGTATTCTATCACGTAATTGTATAATATATGTGGTATGTACATAAGATGTTTATGTGTGTATACACGGGTATATATATGTATGTTTACATATATTTATAATATACACAGCAGTATATGTGGTATATTGTATATAATATGCATGATGTTTTGGAACATTGTATAACAGAATGTGTGTGTCTGTGTGTGTAGAAGTAATATGTATAACTTTACTGTTTGTAGAAACATCAAACTGAAATAGGTTGTGTAAATGGGAAGTATATTGAGATCTGTTTTTATTTTTGATTAGGATAAATTTATATTTTCATTTTTCTTTGTTCTTTTTATTGTAAACATAACTCTGTTGGACCCTAGTAAGAATAGCTGTAGTTCTACTGCAGCTAATGGGGATTTTAAAACAAACAAAAAAAAAAAAAAGAATAAACATACAACTACAGAAAGAGAAAGAGAGAAAAAAAATGCAATTCAGCATTAAGTCCTACAGAGTCATCCCTAGTGAGAAAACCTCCCCTGATTTTCTTTATCCTCCCACTCATTAATGCGTTTTGGTAGCTTGTTTAGTAAGTTTAAACGTGTCCGTCAGACCTGTGTGTGTCCCATGCTCGAGGCTGCGATCAAAGCCTGCTGCAGAGCTTTGTTCTTCAGAGAGCCATCCTGCTGCTGCCCCTCAGCACTCCATCCCAGCTCCAGCAGGTACTGGATTATCTCGGTGTGTCCGCGCAGTGCGGCGTGCACCAGAGCACACTGGCCACTCTTATCAACATGATCCACCTGGCAGGAACACAAGATTCTTGGAATTACTGCACAGAAGTTGGAAACATGCCTAATATTTCAGGTAAATACTGTATGTTGCAAACAGCAGATATATATTAACCGGCGGTCCAACACTTTTAATTATGAACCAGATCAGAGAAGCAACTAATGTATGAAAGTTTATTTTCTCACCTTTGCTCCCTTGTTACAAAGCAGCATCACTAATCCCAAGTGTCCTCCAGCAGCAGAGAAGCACAAGGGGCTCATGCCATTTTCAGATACAACATCCACACTGGCACCAAACTCTAGCAGCAGTGAGGCGATCTCATGGTGGCCAAGGTGGCACTGGACACAAAGCACTGGGGCGTTGTTCAGAACCTCTGTGCGGTAATTCACGTTGGCTCCTCCCAGCATCAGCAGTCGGCTCACCTGATTGTATAAACACACACACAAAAATAAATAAAGAAAATCAAGACCTAGCATCAATGCATTCTGTCTTTCTGAACGTTCCAATAAAATCCATCTACTTGTTTGAGATGTTTTGCTAAAAGAGAGTTTGCTAAGATGTGATAAAAGACACACACTGTACCAAAGTCTTATTATTGCACTTAGACATTTCTATTGTTCTACTCTGTTCAGAAGCTCAAAATGTGACAGTTATAATACAGAAATAAAAAACTGCTGTAATTATATTTTAAGATGGACTCTTGGCTGTACGCAAATCTCTGTCTTAAGTATTCCTCAAGTCTATTAGTGACAGAGATTTATAGATACTGTGTCCTCGTTGGCCAATTCAAACTCTCTAAGCAAAGGTCACAACCAAATAAAGTGGCCACCAACACTGAACACAATTATCAAGTTTGTTTTACTCTCCCATAAGGAGGAAATCAATAATAAACAACTTATCAAACAAAACTGCATCACTAAATAAGAATTCTGCAACAGGGGATGAAATTGTGTGGAGAATCAATTAACAGAGACTCATTTTCTCCCCAAAGGACACAACAACAAGGTCGTTGTGTAAATGTCTCTGAGTGATTCTACGAGAAAGCCCAATAACTCACATCGGACAACAAGTGATGGAGCCGCACAGAAACCATAACCTTAATGGCAAAGAAAACCAATTTCATCGCCAGCCAGAATACATAATTTTGATGTAATAGCTTTTCCAGAAAAAGGCCAATCATTATTTTCCCTGAAAACACAACCACAGTGGACGGAATTACACACACGCTTGTTCTTTGTTAGCAGCTTAATGAACTCTACTACCGGCATTAGCCTAATTAGTGATTATAAAAAAAAAAATAAAAAAAAGCACGGTTGGTATTTACAAAGTGTTTTTCTGTATGGAGCTCCAGAAGTGACAAGTTTTAACAGCAAAGACTTTAAAGTGAATATCTGAGTAAATAATACAAACGTGGAAGTAAGTTTTATATCATTTTCTGCTCCCAATATATCCCAAACTAGTCTTTGTTGTTCGACAACAGTTTTAATTTTCCATGCTCTTCATGTAACATTAGGACCGTATGTTCTGCAGAATTAACTTCCTTTATGGCAAAGAAATGATAAAGCTATCGATGTGATTTCAAGCATCAACAGATGTATTAATGCAAACATGAAAATGGGAAATAAACCAATAAGAGACAACTTCTTGGTTCATCTGACAATACAAATTAGTTTTAGTGATATTAACCATAAAAATTAAAAAAACAAAAAACATTTGAATTTGAGATGGTAAAACTCACCTAATTTTATCAGCTGCTGACCTCATTTGTTTTTACAAACAGAACCCCCCCCCCCCCCAAAAAAAAAAAAAACAAAGAGTGTTCACCTTGACGTTCGGTGTGTAGAGGTTCCTCAGGGAAGCCAAGGCTGCAGAGAGTCCATCAGCACTGCAACTGATCCACAGAGCCTGCAGCACACTGGACGACACGCCTGTTTTCTTACTCAGACCCTGCAGATAAACCAAAACAAACACTTAAAAGTAACAGTGATAACACTCAGAGGCAGAGGTTTTCTTAACACGTTATGCACAAAGAATGGATACTTTCAAATAAAAGTAATTTCAGCGGTACCTTAAATATGTGGGCCTTCAGGATGTGGTGGCCCAGCTCCATTGTCTGCTGTCGATTCAGTTTCCCTTCTTGGCGAGACAACATGAAGGCCATGAAAGCGTGGCCAGTCCTGAGGAAAAAAGACAAAAAGACAAAACTGCCGTGAAACCTAGGAAAGACTGTCCATCTGCATTGTATAACTTGAAAGCACTTATTATTCGGGTAATAAAAAGCAACTCGGCGGTGTCATGGAGAACCTTTTTATTCTGGCCCATTATGAATGTGTCACAGCTGCTGCACGATGATCCACAGAAAATGCAGAAAAGGGTTAAAAAAAACAACTAACTGGTCGTTCACTTCATTCTGGCACCAATTAATACCAAACTTCATTAAAAGGACATGCATGATTGCAGCTCACTTTGATCTGGTTGCAATTCCCTCCATTTGTGCCGAGGCACTGGAAGGTGCAGCGAGGCAGGCTTTTGTCTGTTTGTGCCAGACTGTGAGCCTTTTGTTTTAATGAAGCTGGAAGGCTGTGAATGACCAGAATATGAATCTTGGCGCCGATTCATTTACAGACATCAATACATGAGTAGATTGGGGGGGGGGGGGGGGGGGGGGGCCAAACA
>JARVJO010000061.1:11880587-11923140 GCA_031762555.1 Cynodonichthys magdalenae | reverse complement strand
AAACTGACATCATTCAGCTTATTAAGTATGTATGATCGTTCCACATCGAGATTTTTAAATTGTTCAGACTTCTGAAATGGACACATCTGTCTCAGAGAGTTTATATATTCTGTGCACATGTTTCTAAATAAAATAAATGACATGTTTGGGTAAATTTATTTATTTTTGCCTTTTTAAAGAAAAAAAAGTGCCAAGTCAGCCTGCAGATAAACACAGTTACAGCTTCAGAAATGCAATAAGATAATTGAATTAAATTGAATTAAAATGTAATTTTATATACTCCGTTTGCAGCAGTGCAGTGTAAAAGAACATTGTTGTAAATTGTTTTTAACACAGTGCAAGATAAAAACTTGTCATGGTTATTGGTGTACCTGCTGCATCTCAAAAAATTACCTCGCTGAGTCAGAAGTGTGTCGTGCTGCGTATATTGATTCATCTTATTCTTTATACACACTCCCTTGCTGAATGCAAAACAGCAGCAGCCACAAAACCAAACACCATGAACAATTAATTGGAAGTCATATTGTGCAATAAAAGCTCATTAAATAATTGGTTTGTACAAAAGTGTGCTGTCATCCCTATCATTTTGACATCAAGGGTTGAATTTTCATCTTTGCTCCAAGCTTAAGATGAAAAATTACAGAATTTTTACTAATTTTACTTTCATTTTATCAATATCACTTAACTGTATTCTGCTGCAGACTGAAGTGTGTGTGAGTGAGCTGCAAGAACACCGTCTTAATGCTTTACAAGCTTATGTACAACAGAGCCCCACATTTCAAAGAGTGGATTACATTTGCTCACAAAGCAGAGGACTGACCTGGAGTCGCAGAGGAAATCTGTGCTCTCTCCATCAGCTCTCCACACCAGCCACTCTCTGAAGGAGGGGTGGCAGAACATGCGCGTCTTGTCCCGTCGTTTGATGAGAAAACCTGAGAGCAGCTCAATGCGCTGCTGAAAGTCCTCCCACGGCAGTTCGCCTCTGATGAAGCCGGCGTTGATGGCCTGAAACAGCTGCTCGTCGGTCATGGGGTGCAGCGAGGCCAGAGCAACGTTGAGGATGGGCAAGGAGCGCTCGAAGGCCGAATTGGTCATGAACTTCATGTTGCACTGCAACTGGTAGAGTTCGGCCAGGGAAACAGGCACCACTTTGTAACTGGAGCTTTTGATCACGAGGTGGCCTTTCTCAAACAGGTCCAAGGTGAGTTTGAGGTACAGGTAGGAGCCCTGGCTGCGTGAGGTCAGGTGGCTGCTGAGCTTGCTCACGGTGCCGGGGTCAGCCTTGCCGTTCAAGCTGATATTGTTCATGATTTCTTTGCTGCTGTTGATGCGATGCTGGATATAAGCATTCAGGTCGGTGCTGATCTCATTGTTGTCAGAAAAGTCATCCAGGGAGATTTGAGAGAAGGGTAGGAGGCTGGTGATCTCCTGTAAAGGACAGAGTGGAGACAATCAGTGATGAAGAATATTTGTGCAACACTTCTGCTTATTATTGCCAACCAGCAAAAACAAAAAAGGTTTTGCCCGTGTCTGATTGTGTGTAAGCCTGTATTATCAGCGAAAAAATCTCATTAACAAGTGGACATTTTAGTGAAACTTTCAGCAAGTAATGACTTTATTTTCCTTCTACAACGGAGTCATTTTCAGAATCAACCGAATTCAAGATGCATTAGCCAACACAAAATTAACTATAATTCAATTTTATGGATGCTGAGCTAACATTTGGCAGGACAGTAGCTTAGAATGACTTACGACACATATGTTAAAGGCTAACAGATTGTGCACAATATTTTGTTTTTCCTCATGATTTAACTGAAAGGTCTGCAACTCCATCCCCTCTAATCAAAAGATGATCTGTTTAAGATTATGTCCTGAAGGTTTAAGGCCTTTAACATTCCTCTAATTAACTATCAGCCCTCAATAAAGAAAAACAAATAATCTTCAATAAATGTATATGTTTTTAAATAGTTAATTATTTTCTATATATTTTTTTCAAAGAAAATCATATTTTTGCCAAAAAAAAAAAAAAAGTTAACTTGTCTTTGCAATCTGAGCTGTTATTGAAGTAAATTCTGCTTGTACACACTTATCAGAAGAGGCTCTGAGCAGCAGGGAAGCAAAGCTCACTGAGCTATCAGGCCAAAGCAGACATTTTTTTTTTACAGTTAAAACGTGTGGCTATGAAGAAGACAAGAAGGTAAAAATAAGTATTTAGAGGCAGGGGATGGATGGGATGGTGGCTAGCAGGCAAGCGGAGGTTTTAGCAAAAGCTCACATTTCAATCCGTGTCCTGGGGGTTGGAGGAATCAATGCACCTTAATCCTGCAATCCTCTGCCTGTCTGACGCTTGAGAAACATTGCCTTGGTGAGATAACACTTCTCTGTTCCTCCTCATGACAGGGTACAGCAGGCACAGACTCGATGTATGAATGTGCTGAGATCATAATCCATAAGACGAATGAGGCGTAAGCAATGCCTCGCAGATAAACCAAATATTAGTTTATCAAGCAACAGAAACCAAGAAATCAAACAAGTTCTGAGGCTGTAAAATATCTGCTTTTATAACAAATGTTTTACTGTGTTCACCAAAGAATCCCTAATTAAGATATTACTAACACAAAATACTAACGATCAGACCTAAGGATTCATCACAGTGAGTGATCCTTGCCATTAACAGAATTCTGCTGAATTCAAGTAAATGGCTTGAATTTGTGTTGCATATTGATGGACAGAAGTTGATGCCTGGCTTGTGCCCGAACATTAATAACCTCCATTCTGAATGTCAGTCGGCTGCTGCACCATTATCCACGACTCCATTGGTTGTCACACGGCTCGTCAGGCTTGCCAAAACCTCATCTGAAGCCAGAGTGAGAGCCCGACACAGCCACGAAAGATCTTTGTAGGTGTTTAACCAAGGGTCGCCAAGTTAGTCGGCTCAAAGTCATTGGCTGCTCTTTCCTGTCTCGCAGTCCTGGGTCACCGTCTGCCAATTCTTTCCTGAATCTTCCTGGATGTGCCCGACTTTTTTGACAGGAAGTCTCACATGTATCAAAATTGACAGTCTGATGTCAGAGAGCGTCTTGAGAAGTGACAGCAGATCCCACTTGAGATTTTTTTTTTATAGGTTCAACAGTTGCATAGAAGAAAAAAAAAACAATCAACTCACACACAGCTTATTAAAGCTGTTATTTAGGACTTGTAAGGTGTAGCAAAAATGCAAAGAATTTTTTTTTTTCCGTCACAACTTAATATTTTTCCTTTTTATAAATACTTAACTATCTTGCTTACCAACAAGTTGACCCGAACAGTGACCACCAGCTTAAGCCAGGGAGGGAACTTGGTAAAGATCTTTGTGATGAAAGAGGCAATGGTGTCTCCATAATCAGGCTTATGAAACTCGGCTTCGTTCAGCCCATCTATCAAGATGATGTGGTCCTCTTCAGAAATTTTCCTTTCTGTAACCATAAAACACATTTACATTAGTATCAGCAAAAATATCTTGTGGTGAAAGTTCAGAAAGGAGATATAAGTTGTAGCATTTAACATGACATTTATTAATACTTTTATTAGGAGGAGGGGAGTATTTAGAGTATTAATGTAAAGTACACAAGAAAGGAGGGAGTGAAATTCACAAGTGGTTGCTAAAGGTTTCATGTCACAGATCAGACACCTTGGTCAGATCTGTGACATGAAACGGTCTTTCACATCCTTTTGGTAGCAGATTTGTCTGTTACTCTTTCAGTACTAAGCCTTCTACACAAATGTTTCTGTTTAACCTAAAGATTCTGAAAATGATGAACATTAGCACTGGATAAATGTAACTCATTAAAGGAGACGCATCATGCTTTGAAATCCTTTTTCACATTTAAAATCATTCAGTTCGGGTATATCTAAAGTGGAACTGCCTTGCTTTTGTCTGAAATCCTATTTATTGCAACTCCACAAGCCCCTCTTTCACCTCTTTTCTCAGCAACTTGTTTTGATGCTGTCTCTTTAAATGAGCCAATGATACCATGCCCACCTCCAGCTTCCAGACCAGTCCATTCTAGTTTGAGAGAGACTATATAGCAGTGCAGAAAATTTTTATTTACTAATTAAGTTAAATATTTGTCCATCCAGCCTTACATATTAGACGACCAAATTGTAGTTGGTAAGTTTAGAGCTTATTTGGCAGTTCGCAAATAATTTGAGGTAATATTTCAGAAAACATCATAGAAAATAGAGAAAACTCAATGAGTTGATAAATGACCCAAAACAGAATATAACGCTATCTATGCAGCACCGGGAGAAACTACATTCAAATTTTCTACACTCCTAGAGACTCCACGTTCACAACAAAATACATTTGATGACTAAAAAAGTGAAATTTGCAAAATATGATTCTCCTGAATACAAGCTTTAATAATTACCAACTACAAACACACGTATAAGAACTGATGCTGTTTTGAAGGAAACCATTTCATCACACAGCAAATGTTTTACAGCTTTTACTTTTTATGCTAACTCACTTTGACTTTTGAAAATACTTTCTATGCATGAAATCATTCTTGCTCGTATTTTACAACATTTGCACAATACAATAGCCCTGACTCCTGGTTCCTCCTACAAGGGTTTCCAAAAGCTTCACAGCAGAACATCAGAGTTGAACTGTTATGTCTTCTGAAGTTTTTATGAGCAAAATCCTAAAAGCTGCCAACTAAAATACTTGAAAATATACTCTTTTTTTACCTTTACGAAGGTGAGCCAGTGGTTCCAGGACCCCCCTTCGGAAAGCAGCCATGGGGTCTTGGACACAGGAGCGCAGACTGAGCATGCTCTGGAGGTGGGGCTCCTTCAGCAGCAGCTCTCGGTATGCAGAGAGCTGATGTGCTCTGCACAGCAAGGCTGCAATACTGTGTACAAATTCTGGCACCAAGCAGGTGTACGTGTTATCTGCCTGGCAATAATGATATGCAACCACCTGAGAACGAAAATAAAATGAGAGGGAAGTCAGTTAAAAGCAGAGAACTGAGAAATAATTGGCTAGATTATGAACCCTTCAGTAACTTCAAAGCATTTGCAAAAAACAACTCTGCTTACTAGAAACATACATACAATAGATTCATTGCTTCCTTAAAGCCACATATAATCTCCTGAAACAGGCGGAGACAAAGATTTGATTCTCCCTGGTTGACACAGAACAGATGACAGATAAATTGGGCGAAGGTTCACCACTTTACAAACTCTTAACAGGAACTATTAAGCACTGTGTGAACTAAAATCTGAATTTTTGGTGACTGACTAGAGATTCCTGCTTTGTTCTGAGAATGTCTAATTTTAAAGGGAAGATGAGGAACAGAGGTGAGAAACGGAAAAGAGTAATACCCCCGAGATATTTGACTTTACCAATTACAGTCCAAGCAGGAGCTGAGACCCTTGAGAGGCAGAAAGAGGCATTCTGTTCCTTAGCTGACTCCATCTTATGCTGCTGTTTTATACTGTAAAACAATATTCTGCTGGAACAAAAATACAGGCTAAAGTAAAAACAGACACTTATTATTCTTCCTGTGTACTATTATAATGACTTGAACATAACCTTTATTTTTTTTATTTACCAAGTCATTATAATACAGAGCTAAACATAAATTTTATTTATCGTAAATTCTTCGGCCCAAATTACAATGACGTAAGGTTTTATACTCCATCTTCTAAAATATCTCATCTGAATGCAGTAGTAAAAGTGTTGCTCCAAAGAGAACCTCATAATTTAAACTAAACAAATGGAATGACTCAGCCATTTAAACATGAAGCATTTTCTTGTTTATCTGCTCCAGACGTCTGGAACAAAGTTAGGTAGGGACAGCATGAATCATTTGTTCGAAAGAGAAGAAACGCCTTTAAGCTAAAAGAGTAACAACAACTAACATATATCATCTAAAGTAAATGTTATGTATAAAGAATACGACTGGGAGGTGGTTTTTATCCCACAAGAGGCAAACATCTGCGGAAAAAGCCGAAACTGCAGAAGGCACGAGCTAGTCGATATAGCTGCTGCAGGAAAACATGAGGGAATATCTAAAAGGGCGAGTGGAAACTGTAAGGTAACCTGTACGTTCTATAAGCACAAGTCATCCAGAGCGCTGCATCAATAAGCAATGTAAGACAAGATGATGCAACACTGCAGTGAACCTGCAGCAGTTAATCTAAAGCACAACCGCAGATTCATGTCTAGAAACAAATGTCTGAAAGTGGGCTCGCTAAAAGAAATAAGGCATAAAGCTTGTGATACATCATGGCACTAATAGCCTCAGAACCCTGTTATGAGACCACTTTTAAATCAATGATTAAAAGAAGCTGGCAGAATTTGACAGAAGCTGCTCAGTGTTGCATCAGAGTTCACACATCACAGGAACAGAGCCCCCCGAGAGAGCGCCTATTGGAAACACTTTACTCAGTAATTGGCTCAAGAGATATTTCTTGGGTTTCACAGACATTTAGGATCTCTCTGCATAACTTGTGAGCTATCTGGTGCATGAACTGTCCCAATGGCAAATGAAAGTTGTGCAATGTCAATGTGTACTACAATAAAGGCAGCCATGGCAGGGAGAGCCTGTTAAATTTAAAATATGTTAAGAGAATACCAGCTTGTATTAGGCAGTATTAGACAAAGTGAAAGCCAATGAATGCCTGTTTCAGTCAAGTAAAAAGGCCTATAACAGGATAAATTATACTAATTTAAAAAAAAAAAAAAAAAACTCGAAACCATCAGCAGAACTAATCAAATCAAGTTAATGCCACTGAGAATCACAGCTCTTCTCCTTGTTAATGCAGGTTAAACTTGTCCTGAAGGCACAGAAATGCTAAAATATACAAAATCCCTCAAATTTTTTGTCCGCGATATAGAATGTGTATAAATATGTTTCAACTCTCCTCACTACATCATAAACAGCTCATGTTAATGTGTAATAATAAGAATACGACACTTCTTAATCCAGTGAGGATTTATTTATCATGAAACAGTTTTAATAAAGACAAACACAAATAGTCGGGTCTGTTTCAACTTTTCTCATGAGTTTTAATAAACGAGAAATAACTTCAGCCATCATTTTTAGCACAAATACTAAAAACAGGAGCTATAGCTAAGCCTATTTAACATTTGAACGCATTTGTTTAATATGTCCGTACAAAGATTAAAAACAGCAGTTTTTTCGCTTGACTTGCGCAGCTTAAGACTGTCAGAGCAATTAGACACACGTGTGTCATAAGACTTCTTCTTTTAAGGCAGAAAAGCATTTAGAGCATTTAACCTCAAAACAACTTTGCTCCCACGATAAAAAAAAAGATATAAAGTTTTGTCTTTTATGAAAAGGAATAACAACACAAATATATTTAAGTATTTGATGAGGGATGCATTTTTGTGATTTTACATGTCTATATGAAGACATGGTTGTGGCATGCCTTGGCAGCTATTGAGATGGCTACAAATAACCATCAGGCATATATTAAGTTAAAACTATGCGTTTTGGTATTTGTGCCCCATGGATTGTGGGGTGGGGTATTTGTTGATCGGGTTTCCTTATATCAGATGTCTTTAGATTGTGACCTGTTGCTATATTGGTGAGTGTGACTGGGCTTGCAAAATGTCAATTACATTATTTTTTTTCCTAACAGAACATGGCTTTCTAACAAGATTATGTTACTCGCTTCATTTGCCAGAGGCTATGATGAACACAACGCATCAAATGTTGTTTGAACAAGTGCCACAATCACTTTTTGAATCATCAAATCTATATTTTTGAAATGCTAATTGCAATTTCACTTCAAATTTCCTGGCAGGCATTTCATTTATTATTTTTTAATGCAGACGCTAACAAACACAGTTGGCTCAGTTTCCTACCTTTGAAGCCAGACGTTTGACGGCCTCCTCCCTGCGCCGCTGCATCTCGGGGGTTCCTGGGCAGCTGTTGGCACTCAGGGTGTTGGTGGCGCTGGATGGTGGAGTGGGCTGCGGCGGCTGACTGAGAGGAAGTTCTGTGCCTTGTCCTGCTCCACCTAGAAGATGTACATGGACTTTTAAGATAAACCGTAATAAGCAACAGTTTTAAACCCAACTAAATTTCTTGGAGACAGACTTTTAGTAACATGAAAGTACAAAAAATGGTTAGCCTAAAAAACTACTAACAGCAGATGAGCAGTTTCAAAAAATCATGTCTTTAAGAAAATAATCAAAATTCCTGCAAAGACCCAATACAGAGCTGAGAGATGCATCTGGTTTCAGTTCTTATACGTTAAGTTTTGAGCTTTAAAGGAATAAGCTTGTAGGAGTTATGTTTGGTATTTAAAAAATAACTTTAAAAAATGGGGAAAAATGTATTTCTGCCATAGTGCATTAAGTAGCTAAAAAATCCAATTTAAAGTTGGTTCTTTGCTAATCTGTGTTCTGTGACAACATTTCACAGGTTGAGTCCTTCAATTAAGGATCCTTTTTGTGCCTGAAGGTTTTTTAAAGTTTTGCTTTGGATGTTGGCTGTCAAAACAAACAATACATTCCTCTAATTCTACTAATCCATAATCAATATATATTTTGTTATTGATACATGAACAATTGTTGTATGATGTAAAGGCAAAGCATGCAAACAATCCATTTTATGTCAAATATTTATTATTTACATATAATGAAACTTTACATAAAAAATAAAGAAACGATTACTTTTCGGGGAGGCGCTGGGACTGTTGGAGGCGATCTGGCGCATGCGTCCTCCATGGCAGCTTAGCGCTACCAGCCGGGAGATAATGGCCGTCTTCCCAAAGCCCACGCTGCCCAGCACCACTGCTCCCTGGTTCTCACTGGATTCATTGGCCTTCAGGACCTCTTCTAGCTGCTGAAAAAGCCAGTCTCGTCCAACAAACACAGAGTCTGTCGTGATGCTGGGTACCTCGAACAGTAATGGCTTGAGCATAATGTCCACTGGTTTGTAGGGAGCAAAACGTGCTGCGAATGAGAACAAAATTTCAATTATTTACGGTGGCACAAAAGAATAAATTGAATTTTAGAGACCAATATAATATATATGTCATGTGGTATAAAAATTCAGGTATCTGTGTTGAACATGTATAATTCAGCAGCTGACAAAGACTTGCATCAAGTTAGAAACAAAATATTAAAATATAAATATTTAGTGGTTTGTTTCTAATAATCTGTAACTGAAAGAACAAAAGATAAGCTCCATGTTTGCAAAGATCTACATATCTAAAGAAAACTAAAATATTCTTGTTTTCATTTAACAATAATTTTGAGGAAAGTTTCAACGACGCAGAAGATCCACACACAAGAATGAAGTGAGCTGAACAAAGAACTTTTTACTGAGAAGAATGCAGGATGACACAGCTGCTGCTCAAAAAAAAACATCTTCACAGTTTAGCTTTTGTTCGTGTAGCCATGGAGCTTTGGAGTTTTAAATATGACTAAAACTATTCAAGTGCTTTGATTCGAGGACGTTCAACACAGATGAAAGACAAGTTTTTTTTCTAAAGTACCAGAGCGAAACCAAAAAACAATTTAGGACATGTTAATGAACACGAACTACAAAAACCTCTTCTGATCTTTTTGTTTGGTGACAGTATGGGTTCTGTATGCGATAGCCTAAGCAACCTTGTGAATATGATGAGACTGCAGTCACCTTTAGAGTCCTGAGGCGGCCGCCCTCCGGTGTTATGCCACGGCAGGCGGATGGACGTCCGCAGGGGGGTGTTGCGTTGTTCATCAAGGAAGCTCAGGTCTTCCAGCTTTGTGGAGCTGGTCGCTGTAAACGAAGAAACAAAAAACGAAACGTCTCATACATGCATATAAAAATAAAATGAATCTGAAGCATCAGACACCAGCAATAAATTTGCAGCAGATATAACATCTCTAAGAGAAAATGAGTGAAGGAGATGCTAGGCAGCGCGCTCTGACATTTGTAGTTTCCTAGAGGCGGTGTGTGCAAAAACCACTAAGCATAGCGCAACCCTAAAGTTAATGTATTCCATTTTATTGTGATTTCATCTGACAGCTACACACAAATTACAGTAAGAGGTCTATCCTTACAAACACACTTCTGGGTTGTACAGAAAAAGTAGATTACCTTTATTGTTCCTGAAAATACTGAGTTAGAGGATCGCCCTGTTGTCAAGTCACAGCTGTAGTATTTGAAGAAGCATATTACTCTAAACTAAACTCTACAGTGGAGCAGAGAATGAAACAAATCAGTAAGCATTTAACTTTTACCATATTAAAAACAAAAATCTACTTCACATCCTAAAAGATAAACTCAAAGCAGATTTCATTAGAATTTAGTTTTACTTTGGAGCAAAAACCTCACAGCAGGAGATGCTTTTAATCCCCCAAAACAGAAGAGGCCTCCATCTGAAACTAAACTGCAGATCAACTTTTTCGAAGAGCCCGTCATTACACAGCAATTCAGCTTGTGTTTTGAAGCATCAAACTCTTAATCCACAAAAGATGTGCGTTAACGCAACAAGGTCTCTTCTCCAATAGCGGTTCATTTTTCCATCGTGCAGTCTGTTTTGGCCTTGCTGAAGACCAGAATCAAAGGCTCCATTTTCATCTTTTATCTGCCTCAAATGAGAGAGACTGTCACAAACACTGCACTCTTCACTTCTTCTTTCCCCTCACTTGGTCGCTCACTTACTCTGTGGAATGTCCCAGTAATTAAAACCCGTCTGCTGGAGCTGCAACAGGAATAAAAGAAGGCCCACAAAGTTACTTTTATTGCAGTAGAATGAGTTTTCCTGTATAACTTTGCTATTTTAATCCTCTGCAAATTAAATACATGGCAAACAAAGCCTTTAAAAAATTATATTGTGAATACAAAGCAGTAAATACCTAAAACCTTGACTATTTTGATTATTTGGTTACAACTATTTACATCGGCAGCACAACCAGTAAGAATATTGGGAAATCAGAAAAGTCCTCCCTGCTCTTCAACATGGAAATATGTTTAAGCAAGCAGGTTGTAGTGTTTTAGCCAGGTCTTTTCAAAAGTGCTCTTTGTGGATGAGCTTACAGAGGGTAGAAGAGCAGCAGCTCCAGCTTATTTCTCCCATGCAGACTGGCAGCAGACTGCTTGGCTGCCCTCTTCCTTCTGCTCAGTCAGTCACAGCACCCACAACATTAGGCACATGCTAAATGAATGTGATGCCTTCCAAAAGAGCATCACCCTCCCATACACTTGTAGCACACATGCGTACATCATTTTTGACCATGTGCTGCAAGCATTTGCATCCACTGACAAGTTTTGCAAAGCAAGTGGCAAAGGGTGAAAAATTGGCAAGAAAAAGCACACAAAACCACAACAATTAAATTTAATCTTCGGTAATGGACATATAATATCAATCCACTGGGAATTACTGAATCCTGCTAACATGTTCCTTCTTTTTTTAACTTAAATTACTCATCAATAATTGCTTTGAGCAAAAGAAAATGCCACATAATTCCTTATCAGGATCAAATTCAACTCTAAACCCTGTTCTTTTCCTCACTCTCTAAATTCCTTTCTATTCTTGCACATATCAGCTCATTGATAAAAGTTTCATGTGATACCTTGAAGTCTGAGCTTGCACTGACTTTGAAGCTGTACAAAATGTGTTATATTGGGTTATATTCTGATGAAAAAGTGCCCCCCCTCCTCCTCAGGCAAGTCTGCTCCATGAAACCTTCTGTTCAGGGTTTCCTGTGGCAGAAATGAGACTAGGACAAAGCTCCTGAGCTGTGACCACTGCACCCTGAACTCCTCTAGATGAATTCTCTTTTCCTCTTCACTGCTATAAAGTCAAGAGAGGAGGGTGGAGTATCTTTTTTGCCTTTTCAAGAAGTGAGCAACACTGAAACCACTGTGTTATATGTTCCACGATCAGGAGTAAAGCTGGCCTTTTTACAGATGTCGTTTGCCTTTAAAAAACAAGGCAAAATATTTGTTCGCTTTAACACAGATGGAGGTCTGAATCCCCACTGTGATAAAGCTTGAAGCAACAGAAGCTAATTTATACTGTGGTAATTACAACAGTCTAATGCTGAAATAAATTCAGCAGTATTTTTTCTTAAAGATCACACTATTTAGACAAAAATAGTTAAAAAAGGATAAACATATTTAATGATTAAAAATGAACAGGTTGGTGTTCCTGAGTTGTCTTAAAAGATAAATAGGCTTTTTTTTATGTTTCCCCTCTCATCTGAAAGGTTTCTTCAGTTCCAAGAGTAGTTTCTGGTTTATAAATGAATATTGGGATGTTTGTATTAACAGAATTGTTTAGGTCTCACAAATGTAAGGTAATGTGGGGTGAAGCAGAGACATGTTTATTTTGATGGTTGTGAAACTGGCAGGGAAGAAAACTGCACTGTATTTATTATCCTCCATCTTCACAAAAGTGAAGTATATCCAAAAGGGAAACCTCAACAATTACCTCCCACTCATTCTAAAGCGGAGCCCAGCAACACTATGAAGGAAGTCCTTTTCAACTGCTTGAATCCCAGATCTTATCTCAGTCATAATCCATACCTTGTGATCATAGATTAGATAAGGGCTGAAGTGTAGATAGACCAGTAAATGTCCTTCACCACACTATACTAGAGCAACACAGTCATTACAGCAGATGAGCCCCCATTTAATGCTTCATTTGTTTGCCCCATAATGCTGTCACATGTGACCAAAACTCATACTTTCATTTCTATTGGTTTAGAATTGGTTTTCCCTGCTTAACGATGGCTTATACTTTTTTTAGTTTGTTGTTTTTGTCCAAAAAAAGAATATTGTCTTCAAAAGAGGGTCCCTTATCCTTGTGATGCAGGTGGACCACTGAGTCCTTTGAACCCTTTAACTGCACTGGAAAAAATATAAAACACTGCTCAGGTTAAGTTTGTGTGTTGATCCTGAGGATGAACCTGAGGGTCCTGTTTTGTTTGAACTAAACCAAGAATTGTGTTTGTACTCCAAGCAAAACACTAAACTGTTCAGATTAAATCCAGTCTAAATTTAGCTAGAGATATTCAGGGATAAACGGGGGCACTTGATATGCATCATATGACCCCACTGTGTTTTCTGCTTAAAGGAACACCACGGGCTCACTGTTGTTGGCATTCAAAGGAAAACCAAATATGAGCGGATCAGTTTAGCTGTTATTTATAAAGACTGAAAAGAATTAAATAGATTTAATGTGACAAGCAAACCAGGTCTAAACTCATTACACAAACTCTGTTCCAGGATGTCAACAGTAGGGTACTGTCAATCAAATGGTCCTTCAGTGTTAGAGAATGGTAATCTAATACATGGCTCCTTTAAGACCAGGCATTTAACAAAACCTGCTTGCCAATGGGGTTCCACTGAAAGAGACTGCAAACTCCAAATGATTGATTTCTGAAATTGTTTTTTTTTTTTTTTTTCCTCCTGCTGTGACATAGAAGCATCAAACAACTCTCTGAAAATGGACGTTTTGGAAGATGCCTCTGTGACCTTTTCAAAATACACCAGAGGATATGAATAGCTTATCTGTTTTCTTTTTATTTTCATTTCGGTCTCTGAATGAAACAGATCGGTGTCCACATAAAGCAAACTGCGGATGTGAATTCCATGGCTCCCTGGAGACATCACAAACACTGATCATATCCAGTCTGAAAAGGAGGGAAAAATAAGTAAAAACAGTGAAAAAGAGAAAAAAATGTCACATATGACACAGGCTTGTGGTGTGTTGTGTTTTACAAGTTGGAAACAAAATACATTGAGTCTGCCTTCTAGCTCTAACAGCTAGGTGTTGCCACAGGTTTGATTTAAAAAGCTATTTTTGCTGCATTACTGCACCAGTTCAAGAGATGATTCTTTTAAATTACTGTCTGACCACTGAAAACATCTTTAATAAGTAGGTGAGGATTATTTTATTAATGCTAATAAATAACTACATTTAGTAGTTACCCTTCCAATCTCTGTCCATTATTTAGTGGAGAAACAATATGTTCAACAACCCACCTGGTAATCCTCCGCAGACTTCAGTCAGAACACAAACAAATGAAAAATCCAAGAGTTATGTTTGATGAGGCAAGCTCGGAGCTAGAGTAGTGGAGCACACACACCTTCAGAATACAATATACCCGAGCATGTGCCTTACATCAAAACACCTCCCAACACAAAGCAGTGCTGACTGAGACGGTAACACAGGTCCACTGCAACATTATACCCAGAAAACCAATTTTACTCTTCTTAGCTGGGCAAACCAAACAGCTCAAACAAAGACTTTCAAATTGTGAAATGTCTTTGAACACTAATAAAGGAAAGGTCTGAAAACAGAACTTACTACTACTGTGTCTGCTGATTTACATAAAGTCATTATAAAATATGGTAATATTGTCTTTTTAGTTTCACTAGTTTAAGAAAAGCCTATTCAAATGCATGGGTTTGATTTCATGAAGTCTAGAAAACGGTTTTGTACACATAATACAACTTTCATATTGAATTTGATATAATTCAAATGGGTATCCTGAGATTCACAAAAAATATTCTAGGATCAGATTCACTGCCTTATTAGAAATGCTTGTGTCTTTACACAAAATTAAACACTTCTATGGTGTGTGTCAAGTAAAGGTCTCCTCATACTCCATTCGTAACCAAACAGTAACGTTCACGTGGTTGTTCAGTGTTCGTTTTTGAACACATTCCACAGCTCCTGAGACACATGGAGCAGAGATCCTGAGAAAACCCTCCAGCTGCGGTACATGTCACTGCATGGGGTTTCTTCCCACTAGATTCCTACTCTAGAGGAAAAAAGAAAACTCTCTTCCACGGTTATTTGTCCATAAATCTGTCCTGTTAAAGCTCCACACTCTTCTGCAGGTGGATTCCTCCGTGCAAAACATCTTTATTCCTGAGTTTTTAGCTGTTTGACTACCTTTATAAATGTCTGCTTCTGGGTACAAGAGTCAGCTTCTGGAAGAGAGTAGTGTTTTTTTTTTTTTTTTTTTTTTTTTTAAATGAGTAGTTGAAGCAAAATGCAGCGTCCGAGCTCTTTCAGAACAAACACATAAGTCCACGAACATGTGACCAATCACACAGCAAGTTTTTATGTGGAGGGAGGTAAAGTTCTCCCGGCGGGTTGTGTCAAGAAGGGCCGTCAGATTCAAAGTTGCGAACAGAATGACGCAATTTTCGTCATGCAGCTGCGACAATGAAAGAATTACAGCAGTTCGGATGGAGCATGCAGAGACCTTAAGAGAGAAGCCAAAAAAAAGACTGCCTGCATGTCTTAGTCTGCAGATACATTATGGTTGATAGGTGCTAAAACTTTGTGCAACTTGATTCAATGTGTAGACTCCATAAAAAGTTTGATCCCACAGAGGCAAATCAACTACAAACTACACTTGGTAAATTTGTGCAGACAATAAAGTCAAACATTTCTGACATAATATGGCCCAAAAGTTTGATTCCATAATTCATTCCTTAATAGATTTTAAAATTAGATAAACTAACTCAGATTTTTGTGTTTATTCATTTTGCAATAAATTTACTCAAGTGTGTTAAAAAACAAAACAATATCCACCTTTTTCACACTTCTAAGTAATGCTATGAAAGTAGTACCTGTAGGTGCTGCAGCTCATGCATTTGTTTCACTGTAAAAAAATTCAACTTTTGACAATTTGATCACCTGGAGGATTCAGGTGGGTTTGAGCGTAATCCCAACAAGGGAGAACTTCAGCAATGATCTTAAAGAAGCTATTGTTGCTGCCCATCTGTCTGAGAAGGGGCACAGGTGAAAAGTGGACATTTTTAAGAAGGTTGCCAATTTTTTCAGTAGTGAACATTCCAAAAGGGTCATGCCAAAGTCAGACCGTACAATGCACAAAGACATTGCAAAAAAAAATTTAAGTTAAAAACAGGATTTGTGGAAAGCTATCCTAATTATTTATTAAATTGCATAAATGCACCCATATCAGGAGCTGGGAAGTAACATGGTGGTTGTTTTTTGTGCCATAGACTGGCTGTTTACATTATTCAGGCAATCCTAGGTCAGTAGAATGTTCTCCAAGAAAAATGTTTACTTGTCCTCCAAATATCCCCCCAATTTTAGCTCCTTTTAGTGTCAAGGTGAAGTATTTTCATTTGGTGCACCTTGTAAATGTTTCAGTTGCTCACATCAAAACTTGAAAAGTCACAGTGTGAAAGAAGTTTTTTAAACCATTAACTGAAAAAAATAAAAATAAAAAAAAATTAAAAAACACTAAAATAATTTAAATGTCCATTTTTGTACTTGCACCAGGCTACGAATAAAAAGTCATACTCAGCATTATCTTGGAAGTGATTTAAATCTAACAATTAGAGATACCAAAAACAAACATAACACCTGAGTTAAAATATTTTTCTACAACAGTGAAACAATTTCTCCGTTAGCGCAGCACGATTGTCAGAATGATCATAATGTCTCTCCTGAATATGATTCCTCTAAACATTAATGGATTCCTGCCTCACAATGACTCCTTCAGTTGGGTTGGAACCATAAATGAAGCCATCTCAACATGTCCTTGATGTCCTCTCATCCCATGGTTTTTGTCACACAGCATAAAATCTAAGGTGCGAGTCGTCAAGGTCCCCTGAGGGCAATGCTGCATAACTATGACATCAGCCCATAAAAAATAGCTGTACGCACAAAAAAAAAAAAAAAACAAGCACACACTCACTGCCAAACATTTCCTGGTCTGCTAGCTTTACGAGCCACTGAGCATCTAGGCGGTTAAAGTTTACGACCCACAAAATAAATAAGCTAGATACGGTTTTGTCAAAAAGAATCGAAAAACACTTCAGTGACTGAACAGTAGATGCAAATCGGATTCCGTTTTATTTTTGTTTTGTGATTGCTCTTGAGAATGCAGCCTTATTTTCAAGACAATCTATGCTCTGCCTAGACAGGGCTTTACCTTCAACACTACACACACGCTGGTCTGTTAAACAAATACTGGACTCATGCCCTTTGTGTTTATACTGTTATTTCAAGCAGCTATTAAACCTCACCCTGAGCATGCAGAGTCAGCATAGACATGCAGTAAAATCATCACGCTGTGGTTAGACAGAGTTGTAGACTACACTGTTGGTGATTTTTGTGTCAGCTACACATCAGAATCCAATAACTGTCAGTGACTTTATGAACCCCGGGTGTACAACACAGCACAAAGTAATAGCGTATAAATGCCAGTTCAACAATAAGGCCAAGGTCAAACACAACAGCAGCAAAACCTGAGGACAGAACAAGAGAGACCCGGGGAATGGAAATGGAGGGAGCATAAAAGGAAAAAAGGGGGTACTGAGTTATATCAACAACTGTGACAGCTGTGTGGAGTTTGTGAGCTGAACCACAACAGGGAGGTTCAAGCGCAGGAATGCAGAACAGATCAGCCAGGCAGTGGCTTGTGTTCAGGTCTGACAGGGGCAGTCAGAGCTGAGGCACAACATACAGCAGCTGCCTAATCCTAAACTTCTGGCTTGATACCCAGCTGTGAAAAGCACAACGTGGATTTGTACATTTCTTCATGCTGCTGCCCCTTTGGGCCCGTCATTCGCCTCGACACAAGCAGCACGCCACTTGTCACGTGTCCTTACATCGAGCCAAAATCTGGCGAAGAAAATCAGACAAGAAGATTCTGAGAGCTCACGGTTCTTACCAGCGACAGAGTTCGGCCTCGGCATCATGAGGGAAGATGACTGCGATGGGTACTGACTGGGTCCCTCAGGTGAGTGACCTGGAAGTCGTGGGGGCCCTGATGGTCCTGCCGATATGTAGGGCGGCTTCTCCTGGTGGTCTGTCCCACACGGTGTGTCAGCTGGTGTTGTTGTGGCGCTGCTGGAGTCTTCTTCCACCACAGGGGAACACGTGTCGGCCCGGACACTCTGTGCCAGGCCATGGCGCCCGCTGCTCCTTAGACTGCCATCTTTACTCCACTCAAGACTGGAGCCACTGCGGTCATCGTTCTCTGAAGAACTAGTGATGGTGGCTAAATGTAAAAGAAAAAGAAATATTAAAGACTTGTTTTGGGCTGATGCAAACGTTTGTCTTTATTGATCTTTTAATAACCAATTCCCTCCTCACCCTTATTAACAACGTTCTGAAGCTCAATTTAAATTCACAGCAACAGCCTCCTTGAACTGATAAAAACATTGAAGGATTACAGCTTTAGATTAGCTAAATTAGTTGAAAGAATTAGCTCAGATGGTTCTTTCTTCCCTCAAGTTTTCAAGAATTTAGAGTGCACATTCAAAACAACAATTAGATGATGTACAAATTTAAATAAATTTACACCCAAACATGCAAAAAAGCCTAAAAGCACAGTGGATACCCAAAAAACCCATTATTTTCTAGTTCAGACAGATGTTTTGTTTAAATGAGAGCAAATCCACTAATCCTTCCTGGGGCAATCTAACAGTAATCCATGCTGAGTGGTGAGCTGACAAGCAGATAGAAAACCATTAATACAGACTGAGCGCTGAAACAGACCCACCTGGCTGTGTTCAGACACACGGCTAATCTGGATTTCATTATGCTGCGCCAAATTGCATCATCATTAATAAAACAAACACACTCTGGACCTTGTGACTCTGGTACCGTTTATCGTTGCGAATATGGAGTCATTCATACAAACACTTAAATCTAACCTTGCTCTGGATGTCTCCTTAAAACCATCAGGATTAAGAAGGTTAAAGCAAATGATTACTTGGTTGATTGTTAGGTCCTGACATTGTTACTTGTTTAAATCTAGGTGTACATAGCTTTGGATGTGATGAAAAACATGCATAAAAATCAGAGTTTAAGGGTTTTTCTCTGTGTATCCTGTGCAGCTGTTTTATGATTTGTTAAAAAAAAAAAAAAAAGCTTTTAATGCAGTACAAAGTGAAATTAATGTGCTTTTCAAACCAAAGTCAGGGTGAAAACTTCAAAGAGCAGGACATATTAATCACAGACAGGAATCCTACTAGTGTAGCACAGCTTTGTTCTGTTCCTCTCTAAACTACTGTTTTCCAGGCGGGGGGGGGGGGGGGGTGCCATTGTAGCCCAGTGGTTTTAAATATTACTTAACACAATCAGATTGCTAGCAAAATGGTAAAGTCTAAAGTTTAAAACAAAATTTAAACGTTAAACTCTCTTAGTTTTGACTTCTTCAGCTATTCTTTGCACCCTCCCCATTCATTTTCTGCAGACAAAAACCTTTGCTGGACAGGTGCTGTGAAATGAAAGAGTTGCTCAAGATCCACAAGAAATTCACTGTGTTTACAGCTGAATAAACTCTACAATCTCACTATATTAATGTAAAGGGTGAGTCAAAAGAAGCAGGACATCTTTTTATTTTAAAAAGAAATGGGAAAATGACATATCTGAATTCCCTGGCAAGTAAAGGGTAAGGGAGCTATCTTTTAAATTATGTCCAGAACATGGCTGCCATCTTGAAAGCTACCATATTGGACCAAAATAAAAGGGTGCCGTGTGACTTTTGACTCAGCCTGTATATATAGGAGGTCTCCCTTTTCACTACAACAGTTCCCAATACCTGCAGATCTTCTGGTTAGGCCTCACACTTCATGACACTGCAGCATTACCTCAAACGATTAATTTTGATTTGCATCAAAGCCTCAGAGCTGGAAGATACTATATCACAGTGTTCATAAATTATTCACAAGCTTGCAATGGCTTTGCTTTGGGGGATGCAGGGCAGCATGACAGACTCATGGCAATCAGTTCTATCAACTCTGAAGAATTAACTGTTGTGGATTTGATCATTTATTTTAATTTACTGCAGAGCTATAAAAAATAACAAATGCATGTTTGTTACTGTCAGCACTTTGACTTGACTTTGTATAAAATGTAACAATCTTAGCTGAATTCATAGATAAATAGTAGGTTTAATTTTTAGACATTGCTGCTGACTTTTCTCAAAATTCTTTGTTTAAAAAAAAAAAAAAAGTTTTTACTGCCTGAAGTTACAGTTTTCTATATAGCTCTCACTCTGAATATTCAAATCCTATTTTCTAAATAAAATCCTGACATTTATAAAGCCACTTTGAGAGTTGAAACAGCAGGATGAATTAATGCATCAATAGACTTTGCCATCTTCATGTCAGCCTGTGTAAATCCCCAGATGTCTTATAGGGCTATTACTGGAGTTACAGCACAACGTCAAACTGATGCAACTGTCAAATATCTGCTCTATCGTGCTGAAGCAGCTTTATACAAACCCACTGACTGACATACAAGGTAAATATCATGTGATATGAATGCAATTCAGTCTCAATAAGTCTGACAGAGTGACAAGTGACTGACATGGTATACACCCTACAGGCATGAGGTAACATTCAGAGAAGAAACTTAAGAGTTTTATGCAAAACAATGGAATTTCTGATGAGAAGGAACATAAAAAAGAGAAATTAGCTATAAAAGTTGTATTGTCTAGATGAAAATGTCAAAAAGACACCAAGTGATTTTTGGCTGGTCTGGTAGCATTAGATTTTTATTGATTTTTAGAGGAATATCAATTGATTAAACTAAATTTTTAATTTACTGTACTTAGTTTAAAAAAAGAAAAAAAAAACTAAGACATGAAGTCAGCACTTTAGCAATAAAAGGAGCTCTTTTATTTTGTTTCCACTTTTAGTTTAAATGAAGCTTCAAACTGCTAACTTGAGAACTAAATTTACATCAAAACTCTTCTAGGACATATGGCTGCATATATATGAATATTTGCCTTTAAGTACCTTTAATATAAGCCAAAATGACTTGCATTTATGTTAAGCTGCAATTATTTGCTGTGAAAGGCTGATGAGAGGGTGAGTTATTTCTCACCTATGATCCCGCTGTCTTTGCTCTCAAGTGTAGAGCTGGGGCTGGTGATGGTCCCACAGGGGCTGGAGCGGCTAAGTGGGGGTCGACTCGTTGTGCTGTTGAGGGTGGAACATGGACTGTCGGTACAGGGAGACGCCGTGCTGCTGGTCAGTGTAGAGCAAGGGCTAATACCCTGGCTGGTCAGATCGCACTGAGGAAGGAAGGAAATCAAAAAGAGTTTAAAAAAAACTAAGAATGTAAATGAAACACACATCTAAATAATCACTCAGCAAGAAGTTCACTTTTTTTTTTAACTGATTAATAAATTGACAAAAGCATATCATAGGACTCATTTTACAAGGAAATGTATGGATTAAAAAATAAACCTGAATCATGTAAAAGCAATAGTAGACATTCCTTCATAAATAAGCAGGCGGGTCACATGTGAGCATGACACACAAGCTGAAGGGTATAAACACTGTAATGGCACAAGGTTTAAAAAAAAATGACAACTCGTGTTCAGATGTTTGAAGGAACTAAAGTAAAAATTCACAAGGGAAGAATACTTCACTTTGTTGTGACACAAAAGATGAGCTTTTATTGTCATCAAGCCTCGCTGACAAGCGTACAACAGCTGGATCTTTGGAATAAGTGACAACCGAAGAAATCCAAATGAATCCTTGTTTGTTCTGTTTCATCGTTTTCCTGCAGTGAAGTACAATGTGTTGAAGGTCGTCAAGGCTCCATTGTTAAAAGAGCCAAACTACTTCAAACTACAGAGCCAAGGCAAGAACGTTACTCAGTGTCCTCTGTGTTCTGCCTTATTCACAGGAAATTTCTAAAATTTTAATTATTGAGACTTTTTTCATGCATGTTATGGACAAAAGCACAAAGATAATGAGGTATCACCATGAATGAGTCAAATTTATTTTGGTGCTGGGAGCTGGGTTGGCTTACATGCACGAATGACTGTGCAGGTTTCCACAATAAATAAATACTCTACCTAAAAGTAACTGTTCAGGTTGAGTTGTGAGATTTGTCAGCTTCATTGCAGCCACTTTGTTAGCTTTTCGAGCAGCAATGTATTTTTTTAAGGCCATAGCTAAATTGTATCAAACTACAAATTTAAACCTATAAAAAAATTAAAAACACATTTTTCTGTGTCCTTCGTAAAGAGTGTACTGTAAAACATTACCAGCTCCTCTATTCTGTTTAAAACCTTGCTACTGCATTTCAAATGAAGTGTAACCAACTTTACAATTAAGCTTTCTTTTTAAAAGATCTAACAACAAATGGCCCAACTTGAAGGTTGCTAAATAACCTGCAGCTTGATGAACAACTTGTAGATTTGTGACATAACTGTGAACCACTCTATTTTTACATTCCTCCTGCCTTTATGCAAACAACACAGTGAGAGTCAAACACCAAAGAGAGATTTTTAAATTAGCTCTAAGGCAAAACTGAAACACGCTGAGTTAAAGACACGCTGTAAAACAGTCACGAAGGAAAAAACTGCTCGCAGATGACAATAATGAGCACAAAACACACATACCTACATGCATAAAAAGTCTAAACCATTAGACTCACATGCCCATCCTGTAATGTGACATCTCCTATTATGTCTATGATTCATAAGAGACTTTCTAAGCCGCTCTCACGTTCCTAGATTTGCCAGTTTGGTGTCAAAACATGCCCAGGACACAAGATGATTGAGGAAATCGCAGCGTGCTGGGTTCTGCTTCTCACACGGTCCCAGCTTAATTAGTAGAACCAAACAAACTGAGGCTCAGACCTAACATAACTCTATTCCTGGACCTGAGCTCAGATGCTCTTGTTACATACTCAAGAGCCCCTTAAATAGCTTTTAACTTACAGGGAGACAAACACGCACAAAAAGGCTCAGAATATCTAAAATCTGCACTTTTCTTAAAACATATTCAACAACTGAAATTAAAACAGTTCAACAGTTACCATTGCTTGTTGTGCCAAGAAAATATGTCCAAATAGTACACCTTAAACTGTCCATAACTCACAGAAGGAAAACAAATCAGGTAGCAACAAAATAATCCATTCAGCTGTTACACTGTGACAACTAGCCTCTCCTCTCATCAGCCCTCCTCTATCTCTCTATCTGAGTGCTGCTGCAGCAGCTGCTGCTGAGGGAGGCAGAGGGGAGGGAGGAAAATCACATACCTTCTTTTCATTCTTGTCGTCCATAGGTATGCGTGCTGTACCCGGGATCCCTTCTCCCAGTAAAAAGCCCAGCCTTGTCATCAGTTCCTGAGTGGCAGGAGAGGAGGAGCTTGGCTGTTGCTCGGCTTGCAGCTCTGGAGATGAGAGAGGGGAAAGGGAGAGAGAAAAGCTTAACATTAGCCAGTGGGGGGGGGTAAAGATTCCCTCTCTGCACCGGATGGGCCACACAGGGCCACGCCGCCTGCCCTGCCCTCCTCGGCTCTGCTTTGAAATGCTACGCTGTGCTTTCTAGTAGCTGCTGATGTGCTGCAGACCCGTAGAGGGCGAGGGGAGAAGACGAGAGGGAGAGTATGTGGAGGGGGCTGTGGCTACTGTGTGTGTGTGAGAGAGAGAGACGGCATCTGAATACATGTGAATGTCTAGCATTGTTAAGAAAGCAGAGGGTATCTGTGTGTGTTTGTGTGTCCTGCAACATGCTTTGAGTGCCAATACCAGAGCTTTCAGCTTGTTTACAGCTCTCACTCATAGAGCCTCTGAATATCAATGAGTGGACCCAGGCTTTCACCAGCAAAGCCCAAACAAACTTTGGTCCTCATTCTGGACAATTAAGTCAACTTTGAGCTGCTATTTGAAAGCTGGAGTGACAAAAACGCAGCAGATGCAACTATATAGTTTCTGCTTTACATGCTTTTACATATTAAACAAAAAGGTGTCGTTTCATAGTCCATGAATATAGTGTGGGAATATGGAGTGAACTGAGTGAAATCAAAACATCATCTCAGAGCTGTCAGACAGTTCGATTATTGGTTAAATGACTTGGAGTGAGCAAGGTCCAAAAGCTTATTATGCAGCTCTCTGTCAGCACCTTCTCCTGTCTTTCATTTTCTCCTCTGCCCTCTGTCTTCCAGTTATTAATAATGTTGACAGTAAATCTGATTTAATACAAACAAGTAAAAGGGTTCAGGCCTCAACAGAATTAATAACATATATACTGAGTCACCAGACATGAATACATTTTTGTAATAGAAAAACGTGGCATTATTTTTTCCAAGTACAAGACTGAAATTTATGAGTTTTCTTAAACTCAGGTAATTGCATTCACTAAGAAGATGATGCAAAATAATTTTTTTTGTAATTTAATGATGATCCGATTATCATTCATTAGAGCTCAGTTATTTCTGGTTTTCCATCATGTGTTTTATCTTGTAATTAAAGCTTTTTATCCCCTCTTTTCTCGTACTGTAATTGAGGTTCAAATACAGCAAGTCAATCTGAAAACATACAGTAACAATGAAGGAAGGCAAACAGCTGATTAGTCTGAGAGAATCAACTGTGGGCGTGAATAACTGTCTGCAGCAACACAGACACACTTCTTTGTTTTCAGAAGTCGTTCAAAACTCCAGAACAAAATTTATAGCATCCAGTTAATCACAGTTATTTGATCTGAGCTCATTTACAGCATATTGTGTTCATGACAAATGAAAACAGGAGCGTGTTTATTAAGTGTGAAAGTGGATTTACACATCAATTTCCTGCAAATCTTACTTTGCCTACCTCACTTCACTTGATTTGTTAAGTTCTTCTGTACTAAAAGTCTCCTAAAACGTAGATCAACAGTCAATAACTGAATAAAATGAAATTCACACATTCACAGAGAAGTCATGTGTTTTTGTTCAGCTGATCCTCTTCAAGTCAAGAGGTTACATTCTGCAGTGAAAAATGATGCAGGAAAGAACTGAGCCAACTGGTAGGTAGACAAAAAGGTAAACATTTCATATCAGTACAATGAAAATGGTTTATAGATAAGGGTAACAGGCAGCTTCTTGGTTTTTACAATTTTTTTTATAAATGAAATGTCGAGCAGATCATCTCGAGGATGAGGCAGATCCAAGCGGTACAACCTATCTGACCTCAGATTATCAGAGTGCTCATTTGCAAAACTCACAACATAACTCAGTAAGACAAAACAATGCCACCGGTCTTGACGTAACTTGAAGGCTGTATCACTTCGAGGGCAGCATGACCGTATGTTGAACTGAGAACAGATATGCACCATACAGTACAATTCTCTTACACCTACTGAGGACATCTGAGAGCCTATCAGTAGCTAATCAGTTCATTTTATTTTTCTGAAACAGACAAGTGTGCTGTGTAACATTTATACCAACATTATCAGACCTGAAAGTAAAAACACCTTAAACTACTGCAGCCCTAAAAGCATTAAGTGGAATAATGTGGGTCTTAAGTTGAATCAGTGTCACTCAGTATGACAAGACCAGCTTTGTTTTATTTGACCATTTTTAAAATCACAGGGTTTAAGTTCTTTCGCCTTAAAAACAAACATGAAGCTAATTGCCTGTTTTCAGTTAATATATGTCTCTACATGCTGCATCTTCTCATTAAATCATCCAGTGTTTATTCATGCTTCTTATGTTTCATCTTTTATGCAGCAAAGGCTAAATGTTTGGACACACATTCAAAGACTTTTGTGTCATATTTCATCTTCCAGATTCCTCAGAGTAGCAATCTTTTATTTTGATGACAGCTTTGAACCGTCTTGTGAAGCAGAGTATAAGAGTTTTATTGCTCAGTGGTCTAGTGAGCATCGTTCACCATGTGAAACCAAGCACCAATGCTGGCAGTGAGGGAAACTGACAGAAATTCTCCCAAAATAGAAAAGAGAGAAACTTTTTGCTTCCTTCATTCCTATTTGACCTTCTTGATTGATCTCACTTCCTTTCGTGTAAACTTATGCTTGGGAATGTTGTCGACCACTAGACAAACTGAAATAAACCATAAAATCAACACTTAAAAGAAATTTTGCACTGCTTATTTAGATTTTTAAGGGGAAATGTTAAAAGGGAAGAAATAGTCATACTTAATGAATGCCGCAATAATTCGAGAATTATAAATCTCCAGAGAGTAATTTATTCAAGTGTATGAAAAAAATTGCCAAGGAGTAAAATCAAATGAACTTTGCTAAGTTATTGAGAGCGGATAGAGGCTTGAACATTTGAAGTGCACTATGACATTATAAGAGCTTTGTAAACTAATTTACTGCAGCAGAAGTAGAGAACAATATAATCTTTGCAAAGAACAATATATGCTCCACATTTATACTGAAGGAGTCAGTAATTAAGTTTTTACTTTACTTCTTTTACCATAAATTAATCTATCAAGGTTATGATAGAAGTTAATTAGAATACCCACATAGAAAATAACTATGTTTATGTTTTTAATTAAGGAAAACTATTAAGTGTTGAAAAAAAAAATGTTCCCGTTTTAATATAATTACACCTAAAAATGAATTGCTTGTAGAAATCAATAGGTTAATGTTTTGCATCTAATCGGAGTACGAGATGTATTTGTGCTCCACATGCAGAAGCCTAATTGATTTGTTAATTAAGAATCTGCATGATCATGAAGCTTCATATAAGTATGTTATACAAGTGGATTTAGTCTTTTTTAGATTCCCTGTATGTCATGTGAACCATCAAAATGTGTATTCTTGCAACACAAGCTTAATGGAACACTGTTTTACAACTGGTAAAATGACTTTTTATTGTGATTTTACATGTTAATGTAAAAATGTAAACAACATGATGTGGTAAATTAAAGCCATGATGTATTTACTTATTGAAACGATAATCCATTTTGTAGGCGTCTCAAGCCAGAAGCCCCAAACTCAATGAGCAAATGGACAATGAAACGGGGTGAAACAGTAAAATGATTCAGCTACAGTGTTTAGGGGAAATAGTCTACTGCAGCAAAATGGATCTTTAATAAACATTTGAATGGCTAAAATTAAAGAAGAACCCTGAGTTTGGAGTTAAATCTGATTAAATCGACCACCCAGCTCTTTATTTTTGAACCTTGGCAGTAAACATTATCACCTGTTCTTCAAACCTACCAACCTCTGAGGACCGATCAGTGGTCAACAACGTGCTGAAGCCCTGACGTGGTCACATAGCAACTGACAAAATTGCTGATATGATAACACACAACACACAGCACTTTCAGGGCAAACAGACCAGAAGCTCATGGGCCATATAAATGAACAGCCAGTGGTCCAAGAAAAAAAAATAAATCAATACAGCACACAGAGCTGGATACAAACATCATTTAGCGTTCTGTTTTCATGCAATCCCAGCCAGTGTATTTACAGTTTAGCTTCTATTAAAGCCACTTCCTAAAACAAGTGAAATGTTTAGTTTGTGTGAATTAAGCGGATAAATAACCCTGGGACCGATTTATTTTATGAATGCCTGTATATTCATCAGTCCTTCCTATAACAGCCAAATGCATTAAAAGCATCATCGATATGAGTGGCAGTAAAACTTTAACTACGTTTGGCTCATAAATACCAAGTAACAGTATCCATAATGTGTTCTTTTTCTTTCACATTGGGAAGCTTTTCAAAAAATACAAAATAAAATTAAAAGCTCACTGACTATAAAATGACAGGCTGTCTTATTCGTGTTTTACTAAATGTCCAGCTCCAGGGGATCTCATTGTGGGCAGTTGGCAGATGGACAATATCCTTTATTCTGCTTTTCTTTGTGATTTTTCAAACATGTTTATGCAACAAATCAGGCCCAATTGCCTTCGAGATGATAGCATCAACGCTAAAAACTAAAAATGTTATGTTCGGTGTAAATGCAAACTGAATTTTTTTGGAGCTACTTGACAATTTGGGACTAAATACTGTATATATAATCTTGATTCAAAAGCAGTACTTATGGGTGAACCATGCATGCAACAAAACCTAATCCTTCTAACCTCCTGTAACAAGTCCTGAGAAGGAAGGAAACTTAATTTGAAAAGTGTCTAATTTGATAAACCTAAAACAATTTCACAGTGAAAAGGAGAACACTATCCAAAACGGAAATGGGTGAAAAATGATCATAAGAATTGCTCTCAAGGTGCTCATCAACTTCTCTCATCGTGAATAGCCCACTTTCTTAATTGGTACCAACTGAAGGAACTTCACCTAACATAACGACTTAATGTGTGAGAGGAGAGAAACATTAATCCAGCACTTGACATTTTGTGAATCATTTTCAGACTTAATAATGAAAATCGCATGATTAATGATTCTGCTGCAGACAATAAAACTGGGACAAAAGGCCAACTGCATCTTCTTCTGAGCACATAATATAAAATTGTTGCATTTATCTAAATGCAAGACAGCATTTTAAAGAAAGAAAAAAAACGCTCCTTAGATAATGTCTGATTTGTTCGATATCTTCCACTGCCCCGGAGATATGGAAAACTAGGAGGGTAGCTGGAAACACTTTGTTATTCCAGTAACCATGCTGCTAATGGAAGGAATAACAAAACAACATTGTTATCTGCTGCCTGAGGAAGTTTATAAGCAGGTGTGAAATAGCAGCCATGTGGTTCGGTGCTGCTAGTATGAAGACGAAGGAAGAGGAGTGGGGGGTGGATGGGAGACACCTTGAGCGGACCGACTCCACAGAACTGTCTGAGCTCTCTCCTGCCAAGAAAACAATCCAGCCGGTGCTCATTAGAAGCCGGAGTTTTATTACCACCAACTCTGGGGACTGTTTAATGAACCCTCAGTCCTGTTTCCCCATTTCAGTTCAGACCTACAAGGTGACGTCCCCCCGACCTCACCCTGCCCCCATCTTCAAAGTCAGTTAGGCAATATTACTGCACATTTAGTAAAACCATAGACGCTCCTTATAGCAACCATAAGTAGAGTATAACAAGAAATTAAAGCTAATTAAGTTAAGTTACAATACAGAAAGTGCAAGAAATAAAAATAAAACAATAATAATAAAATCAGGAATGGGGCAAGAGATTGGATTGTGATTTTTTTTTTATTTTATATTTCAGCTTGACACTATCATTCAGCTAATATAAAAATTAATGATAGCCCCTAATGGTATTTAGTGAATTATTAATAAAACAGGGCCAACTGTGTCAAGATCTGAAATGCCAACACTTTACACTTGTTAAATAAGGTAGAGAAATGCAAAGATAAAATACAAAAACATTTAAATACATTTATAAGTAAGTAAGTAAATAAATAAATAAAAAACTTTAGGGAATTGTGTAGATAAATTTATCCATTTTGGGAAATGCATGTAGATTTAGAAAAAACAAATTTTAGAATGAACTGAAAAATTCAAAACAAAACTATAAACATTTATAAATTACAGTAATGTGACAGATCAAACTTTGCCTGAATTGGGTATTTCTGTATTTTACTGCATGTTCGAAACAATAAAACTTGTGGGCTGGACAGGGTCTTTTTCAAGAGATTTTTGGACCCAGGAACAGAACAAGGCACTAAAAAAAAAAAAATCAATATTAAAATACAAAACAAAATACTTCTGCAGCAGCAAGTAAGGCAGGCTGGTTTGATGAGGAAGTGCTGAGCTGAATGCAGATTGGGAACAGGTGTGAGTGGGCGGGGCAGGCTGGCTAAATGAGAAGCTGAGAAGCAGAACTGAAAAGTTTGAAAAGCTTCTAAGGATTTTTTTTCTCTGTTTTATAGAATATAATGAAATATACTAGTCCTAGATCCATACTCAGACCCAGAATGTGGCGGTATAGCACCTAAAATGTTTGCCAACCACCAAACAAAACAAAAAACAACTAACTGAAGAAGAATGAAATAATGGCAAGGAGGATATATAAAATATAAAAATACACTCAGCACTTAAAGCTGTGCAGAAGACATCCAGTCTCTCCTCAAAGTGTTATGTGGAAACTTGAAATCAACTTTGTGTTTTCTTTATTAGCCTTCAGTTCATTCTGCTTGGTACAAAGTCTATTGGAGCAAATAGGAGTCCACTTTTATTCATTTCATAACCAAATTAAATACAAAGGATCTGCAGAGCTTAAAATACAACAGAAAGTGTCAGCTACCAGTAAGTCTTAGACACTGACAAAGGATAAGGAACACGTCTGACATTCAGAAACAGCATCCTTCAGCAGCTTCTAAAAAATTCTGTATCCTAAATGTCACCCAGCTCTTCTGCTGAAGACATTCTAACTCAGACTCATCTGGCACTCCACACAGTACTGAAGACACAAACTTTGCAAAAAATATATATAAAAACACAGAAAATGCTCTTTAAAATAGCATATGATTACCAAAAGTTAGCTTGGTCAAATGGATTACAGATATACAGTAACTTTTTACATCTTTTTCTAAACGCTTTTTTTTTAAATCAGTGAAAGTAATTTATCAATAAATAACTGTATTATGTCTAATTCATCATGTTTATGAGAGATTAAGGAAACGGAAATAGATTTGTCTGAAGTTTTCCCATGAAAACAGAGGAAGTGGGCATTATAATCAAATTTAATGCACTTAGTGGGACCAGTATTAGTTTTCTTTAAGAGGATAATGATCTAAGTCACTGAAAAGTCAATGCAAGGAGAGTTTAACTGAGAACAGGGCATGAAGAGGAGCCAGATGATGTAGCTTTAAAGAGACAATATCATGTAAAATCAACTTTTTTTAGTTTTATATCATGTTATGTTATCCTCTCATCAAAAACATGTCCAGAGTCTTACTTTGACTCTTTCATGCATGTTTGAGAAATCCTGTAGTGCCTGGCAGGGGAGCAAAAACAACCACTTGGGCCTAGAACTGCCTTTTAGGTGCAGCTCCTCCTCTGGGCTGTGTCTCCAAACCAAGCTTCCTCATCACAGACCACACCTCCCCACCCCCCGGCCCATCCGTGACTCCTGCAGGCTATTAGCAGCAACAACTAGCAAACACCCGGTGAAAACAGTGTCTGCTGAGCTCCTAATACTAACTACTTCTCAGTCCTTTTCAGATTAAAAGAATACCTTTGAGGAAATGGATTTTTGGATGCCAAAGAAACTACACCGAGCTTCCATCACTTCTTTTTTATCATCATCATTACAATTAAATAGGTTATTACACACAGAAATGAGCAGGATGGAAGTGGAAGGAGGTTCTTAAAGAAACAGAAACCAATTTCAAGGCGTTTAGAAACAGCTATGATGGGAAGTCAAGTTTATTTTCTATTTAAACATATAAACACTATTTTAATAACTAAAGGTGACAGTTTCTTAATTTTGGTATAGAATTTAAACATATGCCTGAGAAACACATAATATTGCCTCTTTAACAATCACCAGACTTAAACCCAACTGACAGAAGATTAAAAAAATAAAAATAGAAGTCAACAAATGGTCGACATGTCAACATTTTCCATGTAGACAGCTGGAAAACCATTTATATTTATTTACTTCATTGAAGCTAAAAGAAAAGAGTAAATTGTAGAATTCATTCTAAACCAAAAAAAATACATGTGTAGATGATTACATGTTTCTGATTGTTTCTTTAGGTGTGAATTTGCCTGCATGAAGAAAACATGTAGTTTGATAGTGAAGAAAATTTTGTAATTGATCAACTGAACAGCCTGTCAACTGTGCAGTAAGCTTCATTCAACTACAGCTGAACTATTAGTATTCAGTGGTTAAAATCTATGTTAAAAAAATCCCTAATTAAGCCTAATTGGTTGAGCATGTTGGCTCATTCCCTGCTGTTTAATTGCAGTAAAGTTATTTTACCTGCTAACAATGGCTGTGAGAAAATGAATGTTTCTTCAGGCTGAAGCTCTGGCTCATCTGATGAGTTCATCGAATAAAACGGCAAAAATAAAACCAAGTCTGATCCTAAAAACATTTTTTCTCCCCAGATCAGAAGTGAAAATGACTCTAAATGAAAAAAAAGTTAAATATTGCATCAGTTAACAAATTCTCCATTTCAAGAGTTTCAAAATGATAATTTGTTGAAATTTGACCAGACTTTGTTTATTTGTTAACTCATTTTTAATGATCTGAAATGACATCAGAAATTTTAGCTGTATATTTAAGAAAAAAAAAAAAAAGAAAAAAAAGATGGTTGTCTCTCCAAGCTTCACAATAGCTGTGTTTCCATCCAATTTTAATTTTAATTTTGAGCAAAATTTAAAGATTTCACAATAAAGATAAAATAAGAAGAAATGCGAATCAGACATGTTTCCATCAACTGGCTTGAAGCGAATCAATCAGGCTATGCAAAGTGTAATTACATCAGACGCATGTTTGTAATAAACAGGAAGTAGAAGTCGCAAACTCACAGGGATACACATCCCAGGACAATGGAGAGAAGTTATTAGGAACGTGTTGCTACTATAGGGAAAGTTCTACTTATTCTGTCATATCAACTAGTTTTGGAGATGTTACTGCTGTCTGGAGACGTAGAAAAAGAAATACAATTCTCTTCACGTTACGGGAATAACTGAGGAGACGCCGAGAGCAGGAGGAGGGTCCAGCTGCAGTCGCAGCTTCAGTTGCTCTGGTACTGGTACCGGACAGCGGGAACAGCTGATCAGCCATGTGAGGTAAATGTTTGCTACGTCAGAACTTATTTGGCAAGTGTGTTTCCATCTCTCCTTTTGTGCATTAACTCTTTTTCGAAAAAACACAAAAAACACTTCAAGCAAGTGTATAAACTTTTTTGTGAATTAGAGGAAGTTTTTTCGATTCGTGCCGTTTCCAGTCACCTTTTCTAATGCAATACTTGAAAATGTGCATTAAAAAACATGGCTGCTGACACCATGCATTATACGAAGGGATTTTCAGGCAAAAAAAAAATCTTTTTTAAAATGATTATTTGACAAGACATGCCTGTTAGAAAATGTTAGAAAATATATACCATTTTAGTTACTGTGATCTCTAGATGTGTCTTTATGAACTCAGTTAATCTCAATAATGACCAATAAAAAAAAAAAAAAGTATTTTCATGCTTTTTGCCTTGCAGCCTGTGCTCATTCAGAGTCATTTCGCTGCAGGGGTCACATATTTTACGTCATTGCACTGTGGCATCTAGAAATTTAGACAATTATAGTTTAAAGCTCATTTAAAGAAATTGTACTCAGTTGTGTCAACACAGAGTCAAGTTATTTGGCCGTCTGCAGCCACCTGTCACTGCTGTCTGCTGCCATTAGTCACTGTCTTGTTTCCAGTTTTCTGTTGGTTTTCCCAGGAGTATCTGGTATAAATTATAACTTTATAAACTTTCCACTTAGCTTTTTTTAATTCAGTTTTTTACTTAAAGTCTTTGTTTTTATATATTGGTTTGAAACATTATTCTAATGAAAAATTGTCTTTGTAGTTATGTTTAACGATATAAACTGTGCCCATCTACTAAACTAATAAAGTTGATGTTAAATAAATCAGGCGAGCCAGAATCTAAGCATGAGTAGCATGTGAATATGTTGGCTGGAAAGAGAAATGACTTATTTGCTGGGAGAACAGGAGCATTGGGAATAATATAAAGGACATAAATTTGACATAAAGCAAGCCGGGCTTTGAAGAGGATGACTGGAACATGTTGCATCCAGTACACCCCCTTTAGAAATTTATAGTCTTCCACTTTAAAAAAAAGGTTCTGTTGAAACATTTAAACCAGGTCTGTCATTAGTTTATTTGCTGAATACATCAGCTGTCATAAGGTAACTTTTATCTGGTGTCCACGATGCTGTGTTCCAGCTGAATGTCAGGCACACCCTCGTGTCTTGGTATGACTCTGTCAACAGTGACTGGGCTGTGGTGGGTTGCTGTGGTCTGTGTATATGAGCCATGTACAGTCAGAGGGCGCTCTTCCTGTAATGCCTTTTTGCTAAAGATAACGTGTTCTACATCTCCACTTAAGCCTGTGGGAGGAATTTGAGCCTGCCCTGCTCTGCTGGAAATCACAACAGAGTACTTAGAGGGACATTATCCACACACACAAAAGCTCAACGCCCAAAACAAGAGAAAATAGGTGGTAGTAATGCCATCGACACACCTTGCAGAAAAGTGCAGAATCCAAACATGTAGCGTTTCTGGGAAACTGAAGCTCTTCTTTTCACTGGATTCTCGTGATAAAAAGGCAGTGTCTCGGTCACACAGTGCTCTCATACACAGTGGAAAACTGACTTCTTTGTAATCTAAACACACAGTTTAGAATAAACACAGCACTATTGTGTGTTTGTATAAGTGGCTACATGAGGGAAGAAGGCTCAAATATACTATTCAGAATCAGCTTTTAAATGCCAAAACCTTAAATTAAAACTTGTGAGTATTAAAGTGAATGAAAGCTCACAAAAGTTAAGTTTTCAGAGCTATATAACAATTTTCATACAAACAAGTAAAGAAAAAACAAACTTAAGGCAAAACTTACCATTGTTGGATGAATCCTTGCTGTCGGACACCTTTCTCAGCGCTGACATGATGGCATCAGAAGGAACACGGGGACTCTCTACATATTTGGGCTTCCTGATTGGACCTGCCAGCAACACCAACCAAAAAAAAAAAAAAAAAAAAAAAAAAAAACACACACACACAAAAGGACAAATGAGAAAGTGTCCGACAGACTCGCAAAACAAGAAAGGATGAGGTAGACCGTGAGAGTTCTCACAGAATTAATACAGTCCAGATGGGACAAGAGATGAGACTCAGTGGTGTCTTCGTTAGGCAGGCTTGGCTGCACCTCGGAGCTCAAATAAAACTCACTCACACACACTGAAAAAGCTCTCTACGCCGACAGCAGCTCAGGTCTGCCTGACAACCCTGAATATTGTCTGCATGGCAGGAGACTTCCAGTAAAACAGTGCTCGCTGGCTGTGGGAATGTAAACTACAGCAGGAAACCATAACAATTAGCCTCTTAGTGAACTAAAAGAGTGCTCAGACACACATGTGCACAGAACTAATTTACTGACTGTGCGTAGATGTTCATCTATCTACTCGCTGCCTTGTAAAAGCATGCCCTATTTCTGCAAGAAGAGTTACATCATGTGGATAGATTTAGGTCTAGGTGTACTGATGCGAGTCAGATGATGCATGTGGGACAGTTTAATGTGCTCCAAGAAATGCCTTTATATTTAGTAAGGACTTGTCTTTGGGCAGCTGCTTTGTTCCCTCTGCTTACACTGTGCCAGTGTTAGAAAATCCTTTGTTGTTCATCCCTGAAGTAGCTACTTCTGCTAAATATCTGCATTTAAGTGTGGAAAAGTGGTAAAACAGCATTCTAATAAACACTACAGGGATTAAAAATAATGTAAATCTATGGAGTGGTGGAAGAAAAAAAAAATCCATTCTTAAAAGCCACATAATTGTTTGTAGAGCGAGATCCAAGAAGCACACTAGTCTAAATATTAAACCATGAAACAAACCATTGCCCTGGAAACTAGCGGTTTGCCTTTTACGTTCTTTACTTAGAGCCAACATTTCCCTGTGGAAAATATAAATTCCACAGTCCAAACACAAACATTAGGAAGCAGAAAATAACCTAGAAACAGGAGATGCCTGTATGATTTAGACTCTTAAAAAAAAGAGACTGCTTTCCACGGCTCCAGTCTTGAACTCCTGTAACCAACCCTCTTTTTTTCCCTCCAGAGTCTTGTTATCATTCTGTATATGAAACCTCAATTATAAGTTACAGCGCTGAAGGGTGAAAGGAGGCGATCATTCCCCATTACCACATTTGTTAACCAGCCACTCTAATTTCAAAGAAAAATCTTCTGAATCAGAATGAAGGTGAACTCTTAAACCAGCCCTGCTTGATGCACAGTGCCATCTATGGATATGTGAGCTGAAATGCACAGAGGAACAGCTATTTGCACTTACACTTCACTTCAAATGTCAAAGCCTAAATCTAAATATACATTTCTGTCAGAAAAGTGCAAAAGACAGACGCCTTAAGGTGCAAGAACCGGGTGGGGGGGGAAGGACAATGTAGGGAACAGCTTTCCATCATGTTGCAGATTCTTTGGTTTGTAGATGGATGCACGAAAGAACAAAAAGCATCTCCTCCAGTAAAGCCTGTTATTTGACAAACAAAGACAAAGTGAGTCCTTTTGATAGTCAGGCACAAACTATTATCCAGGAGTCACATGGCTCCAATTAAAGTGGGACTACAGAGAGAGGGGGCTGTTTGAGACACTTAGTTCAGGTAAATATCCTGTGCAAAAGTTTTCTGGTATGTACTGCTGCCTGTATTTTAATTAAATCAACATGGGGCATAGTTTCAGTAATCTAAACCATATGCTTAAGTTCATATCTAGTTTAGGTCAACTGAAAATAAGATTCACACGTTTAATCACAAACATGTGGCTGGCTATTCGAGGTGATTCTGGGCTAAAGCCTAATAAAATGGGGGGAAAGGTAAAAAGGTCTTCTGCCAGGACTTTGATAATATAAGTGCGAGACCAGGCTCAGAGGACTTCCTACTTCATTCAAAATCTCATTTCAAAATTTAACATGGTGCCATTACCACTTTGCCCTTTTAGATGGAGGCACTGACGAATAAGCAATTGCAGCTCATAACAGGCATGAAAAGGTCACAGAAATGGAAGCATCAGATATATGACCCCTGAAGGACAGAAACGAGACCCATCCTCACATTCATCACACTTGGGCTGCAAAACCTACACTGTAAATCTATTTATATGAACATAAATTAACAGATACATTTAAAGGACAGTACAATTATCATATTTGTAAATAAAAAATATATACCGTATATACACACATAAAAAAAGTTAATGAGGTAAAAATGGATGTCTTTTGCCAAGGACAAAATTAAACTTGATCACATCCAGATTCAAATTCAAAATGCATCAATTCCTTCACTCTTTAATGTCAGAGTTGTCTGAGCATATTTTAACACAGAATGGTTTTGTTTTGTTGTTCTTCAAAGAAAAAAAATAAAAAGGCTAATGAGATCAAGACAAAGCAGACAGACGGATTTAAAATGTAGTAAAAAAACAGAATAAAAGTAGCTTTGGGTCAGCAATACTAAAGGAAAACAACAAATAATAAAACACCAGCTGCAAACGTTTGGCAGACACTACATCCGTGTTACTGTGGTTGTATGGAAATGCTTGTTAAACAAATAGGATGAAAGGCAAGTAAACAGAGAGCAGTGAAGAAGATGGATTAAGGAAAAAAATAAAATGGAGGGGAAGAATGTCTCTGGGGTAAAACAGCAAGGTGTGTTTGTGACTGCAGAGGACTCAGATATTCAGAGTCAGGCATCCATAACCAGCAGGCGATCAGTCAACAGGCACATGCACACATGTGTATACATACCAAGCAGCTGAATACCGCTCAACAACAACTTACACAGTCCAGTCAAAGCCCAGAGAAAGAGAGGCTTGTTCATAAATAGGAAATGATCAAGGCACTTTCCCAACATTCTTCAACATGGACTCTGACTTCTTCACATTTCAGCTCATCAATGAGGCATCAGTGACTCTTTGTGTGGCCAAAAAAGAATGAAAGCAGCCTCAGTCATCATTCTGCTCAGAGATGTAAAGAGCTCCAGTCAAAAAGGGAGAAATTAAAATAATCAGGCAGAAACTGTAAGAAGACACTGGTACTCTGGATACTGTAAGATAAATATGGGACCCAGTGATACGTGTTGAATGATCCCGGTAAAATACAAAATATTAGCAAAAGTATCACCATCGCAAAAACAATTTGTAAAAACAGCTAATTTATTGGTCAGCTACAGGAACATCAGCAATGATTGTTTAGTCAGTACTGGTATCTTAGGGGAAAAAAAAGAATTTGGTATGTCATTGTAGAGGGAGTTCCACATGATAAAGGACCAGAGCTGAAGGTGAGTCAAGTGCACTGAAGTGGTGAACTGGATAGTAGTTTTCAGAGTGCACTCATCACAGGAAGGCCTTGCAGCCTCACAAGGTCTTTTACAGCACAGCTCATAGAAAGGCATCAATATTCCCCCGAGGCTGCCTGGTTTCTGTCAAAACCCCTGAGCTGACTTCAGGGGAGCTCACCTCAAAGGCACTACAAGGGGCTTTGAGCAGAGTGTCTACCCTCAAGACTGCACTGAAAGCTAAAATGTGCTCTTGTAGAAGAAAAAGCTTCTTTTTGATGTCATTTCAAGAAAATCCCCAAACAAATATCTGTGTGTTATAGGAGGTGGTTTTCCTAAAGCAGACAATGTCCTTGAACATGTACATACTGCTGTTGACTGTTTTACTACAATAGCTAATAGCAAACAAAATAAAATCCCACCACCACCACCACAGTCTGGCTGCTTTTCTTTTACGAGCATATGTTGCCATAAAATATTATATGATGCTTTGCATGCTGGCACAACCATCAGAATCAGTGTTATGTCTGCATCTACAAGCTTCAAATACCATGGAAAAATCACCAAGAACAATCTCTAACGAAAGCATTTGCATTTCCTGCAAAAATGCAGTTTTTAATGTTTATTGTGAAAGATTTTTCTGAAAGGTGCCAGTCAAGTTAAGCAAAGGTAGCTAAAATTAGCAAAAGAAGCTAAAAGTAGCAGAAACAAGTTGAAATTTGACAGACTAAAAGGGTTAGAATTAATTGAGAAAATAATTTGCAGAAAAACATGAAAATGAGTGCAAAAAAGTTTATATAAAATATATATGTATATGTATATATAAAATATATAACAGCTGAAATTTACAAAGCATTAAAAAATAGCTGAAAAAGCTGAAACAGCATGTTTGTTGAATTAAGCAGTAAGAAGCTAAAATAATCACAATAAGGTGAATTTAGCTGAAATAGCTAAAAAGTAGATAAAAATGCAGGTGGAATTATCAGAAATCAGCTGAAAGAAGCTCAAAAAAGAATAAAATTAGCTGAAAGAAGCAAAACAAAGCACAAAACAGTTGAAATTAGAAGAGCAACACCTGAAAGGAGCAGAATGATAGCTGAAAAAGCAGGGGAACAAATTCAATTAGCAAAAAAAAAAAAAATCTAAAAGAAGCTGAAATTAGAACTAAAAAGATTATAAAGGAACCTGATTAAACTGTAAAAATTACAGTAAAGATTTTTTTAAAAATCAAAAGGAGTTTAAGGAGGTTGAAGGTTGATGAATAGCATAAATATTGTGTAATGAGTTTGTTGCCAAAAATGTATGAAAGAAAATAGATCATCTCATTCACATAATAAACACCATCTTATAAATTTAGTGTCATTCACACAAAGTTGTGGCAAACGCTTGAATAAGCTTTTGACAGCAACAACAAAAATCTTCCTTTTAACTGATTAAGTAGTGCAACACTGAAAACATGTCTGAGATGCTAAGTAACCTATTACAACCAGTGGAGGTCACTGTGGACGTACCCATGAGACCGTCAGGAGGTGGAGCTTTTATTTATTCTTTGTTTTTAACTCTCTTTATGATGATATTAACAGACAATTTAAGATAGAAGTTTGTCTTTTTGAAATTATTTGATCAATATAGTTTGTCCAAGCATGGAGGAGAAAAAATAAAAGACAGGTATATTCAGATGTGTGTTTTAGACCCAGGGGGGTCTTTTGGTGGTTTGTAAACAGACCATAATGTGTAGGTGCTGTTCAACACATGTCAGGGGTGCTGTGTTTCATGGTTAAGCTCTGGGTTTAGCTGATCAAAGCCGCGGCACTCAACGCCACCAGACTCTGCGGCTCAAGCATCCGTCACACTCCTAATTAGCTCAATGTTTTCCTGTTGTCCTCTGAAGTTTTCATGAAAAGAACAGCCGCTAAATTGTTGCCTTCCCATACTGCAATAGATTATCCAATGTGTCAGGAAATGAATCCCAGCCGCAATTTTTTTTCTTAATTTGTGGAACCATTTCTGTTCAGAGACAATCACCATAAAGTGGGTGGGAGATCAAAAAGTGCAATAAAAAAGGATGTAAGTCTTAAAAATGTTGGTCAGACTGAGGAAATCTCTAAACTATAAAATAGCTAACAAAGCTAACTTAAATCTTGTGATTTATAAAACCTTGATTTAGGTTAAACAAAATCTCCATTCTTTAAAAGGTTTTAATGGTTTTATCTTCCAAGTGGGTTTTTTACCAAAGTGATGGTTTTTAGGCCCATTCGGTCTTGGAATTAGCCTGACCCAGCCACCACCAGACAGCTAGCAGTAAAATGCATCCTGAGAAATTGTGTGGTGGCACATCAAGTAAGTAAGTAAGTGGTCCTTCAATGTCACTCAGGACAAATTTGGGTCCAAACTGCTAAACAAATGTATATAAACACATCTCCAGCAGGCATTCTACAATGTTACTCAAAAAAAGTCCTTTAGGCATCATCATTCAGAAATGGGCCTGAAATGCCAATCTGCTGTACAAAACACCAATTTCTGTTTCCAATAACATTCATAAACTGACATGAACACATTTATTTGCAGGTAGAAGTGTACAAACACTACAACCTTTCTAGATAATGTAACAGATTGCAGCCTTGTTCTCACAACACTAAAAAGCCAATCCTCAGAGACCTTCTTCCCACTTTGATGCCATGTCTGTAGTGACTGGAATGTGACGATGAAGTCCAGTGCTGACAGCCTAACTCAGTAGCAGCGATAGGTATAAACTCGAGCTAGCAAGTATTTGAGAAGTGGGCGTGGGCTTTGGGGGAACTTGCAGTGCTCCACTCTAACGAAAGGCATTTCTGTCACTCTGCCGATCCCATGATGCCCTGACTTCCCCCCGTTTGGCATGTGTGAATTACCAAAAAAGACCCTTTAACACAACCCTTTCAAGCCGTGTCTGAGACACCTCCTTCTCAAATTGGTGTCATGTGTGAAATGTTAAGACAAGACTGGTGGGTGAGGTTGATCCAGTGCTGTTGAAACCCTGAGCCTGTAATGGATGTAGTCACAGACCTGAGTTGGTGAGTATGAATGAAGTGTGATGTGCAGTAATCCATGATGCCAGCTACAGATCTTTCTGAAACTTGGCCAATTTAACTGAATCATGTTTGAACAACAAAATATAGCTTAAAAAAATAAGCGGTCATAAAGTTAAATGGACTAAAAGCAAATAAAACTGGTTCACAAGAGTTTTTTTTTTTAAACCAATGAACTGTAACTAATGTGTGCAAAGGTTTTATATTCTCGTCTCTACTAATAGTTGTTTTGAAGGCCGGAGCTACAGTTATAAAATTTACGTTTTGACTGTCTTAAAATAATGCCAGCTTCGGGACGGAAAATCTAACACGTCTAAACATAGGTCAGTCTTTTTTTTTTTCAGATAATCATCAGGAAAAAAACAAACATTTACCTTAGTGCTGTTCATGTACAATAAAGTGGGCTTGTTTGGAATGCTTTAGCTATTTTAAATCCCCTCCAAGGAAAAAAAACACTACATTAGAACCCATGCGGATTTCGTCACAGAGCTGAGATCTTTTCTGCAGCATGTGTTTAATAACTGGAAGTGTGAACTATCCCCCTCTGGGTTTTCACAGTCACCTGTGAGGACAGTGTAGAGAAGACGTCCCCTCCCCCAACATCCTGTCGCTAGAAGCCCTCCATCCTATTTCATCAGTCCATTTTTCTCTCCTTTCCATGCCTCATAGCACAAAAAGAGGAATATGCCTTTAATGAGCGTTCACCTTCTTCTGTCCCCAAGGCCCTTTTCACCTTCACCAACCTCGTCTCTTCTCTCTCTCTCTCCTTACCTTACGTCTGTATGAATTCATCAGCACTTAATTTATCAGGTTGATTAACCCGTGCCACTCCGGAGATATCTGAATAGGATTCTCCTGAATTTTTAAACTGTCTTCATTTTCAAGAAAGCATTTTTTTCCAATTATGCATTTAATTTACTAAGAAAATTTGCATAATTTTGTGCACATTTTCACAATTTTATATGCACAGGTTCAAAAATGCACATTTAACTATGTGATAAAAATCACAGATGGAGAGAATAAAAATTAGGGGGCAAACATGACTGCAAATACAACTGTTTCATCCTCAAACGTAACTAAATACAAACATATTACCCTAAAATCTGAAAAATCTGGCATTAAAGAGAGACCATAAACTTGAACAGTTTGAATAAGGATGCTATCAACTTCCTATCAACCACTCTTTACACTAAACACATCAAAGCTTCAACCACTCTAAACAATAGCTTGATACCCCACAAATGTGTGCCACATGTGAGACAGGGGCCCACAATGATCACTTAAAGGGATTTCTCCCTCTTTGCCAAGCCTCCAGAAACAAAGATTCAGGTTGAAACAAGCCAAATTACAAAAGGTATTCCTGGCTTTGAAGCTCTACACAGCTGGTGACAATATTTCCAACATTTTAGATGGAGGAAGTTCTGAAGGATTTGGATGCAGTGTAAACACACGCCTATTACCAGCCGCTGGAGCATAAACAGTGCAGCTAAAGAGACCTCTTCTTGGATACAAGATGATCAAAGACAGGGATTAGCAGACAAAAGCAGTCAAAATGAGCTGATGTTCTAACTGGTGTGATCAATAGTGTGCAAGCTGTCAAGCTATTATAATTCAGTTTTGTAAAGTTGACTTCTTTTTCCAAATGGGACTATTAGTCAAAAGCTCTGGACATTTTTTTAGAGAGTCTTAAAGGGGGGTTTATGCATTTTCCAGGAAAATAGTTCCTCCTACTGTTTCTGACAATACCACTTCAGTATGTCTTCACAACAATGCTTCGGGGGAGGGGGTGCTCAGCTGCAGACTGAGCTCCGGGG
>JARVJO010000061.1:11829014-11879973 GCA_031762555.1 Cynodonichthys magdalenae | reverse complement strand
CAGCTGCAGACTGAGCTCCGGGGAGGAGCTTTGTACAAATATGTATCAACAAGTGTTTAGCCAGATCAACATGGCTTCCACATGAGGGGCAAGGATTTTTAAAACATGCATGAATGAGTCAAAGCAACACTTGCCCCAAGGTTATGTTTTTGATGAGGGAATGACATAACATGACAAAGCTCAAAATAGATAATTTTGCATAATTAAATTTAAAAGTACCTGGTGATCTCTTGGGGCGTAAAGGCATCATGTAGGACTGGCGAGGCAGAAGAGGTGAAGAAGGAAGAGACATAGACACTCCTTTGGTAAAACCTAGTCTGAAAACATCTTCTTGTGGGTTAGGGTGACTGCCAGCAGGGCCCTGGTGCTGGGGATTTCCCTCATTTGGGAATCTTCTTTGAGCAATATGGCTGTGAGCATCACCTGCTGAAGAGAATAATAGTTACCTCATGACAAAATAAAAAGTAATGAGCAAGTAAGGAGGCCTGGCAAAACAATTTATCTTTTCCACTGGGCAGACACTGAATGCTTATAATGGAAAACTTCAGAGGAAACCTAACCAATCTTCTTTGATATAGAGGAAAAGTTGGTTTAGACTCACTGGCATTTATATCTAATTACAGGCATACTCTAGCTGTCAAGAAAAATATATAACTTAAGAAGCTTTACAGAAAAAAAAGCTTTCAAAATTCAGCACAATTCAGTGATTAAATTGTCAATTTTAATACATTAATATTAAAGCTTCACATCTTTATAGTTTCACATTTTTATAATGTGTCAGAATAGCAAGTGAGACAAGCTTGCAAAAAAATAAATAAAAAATCAGCCTGTAAAGTAGGTGTAAAACTGGATTTTATTCAACACAGGTGTAGTATTTCATTAACATTTTCTTAAAAATGACAGAAAACCCTTTTTTTTTTTTTAGTAATTTCAGGCACAGACAAGTTCCCAGGATTCTTGAACCCTTTATTCAGCCTCGGGGCTGTAAGCCACCTCCAACCCTGAAGAAGCGAGCTTCTGTGCACAAGAAGCAGGCAAGACAAAGTATTCATGATGTTTGATATAATCAGCATGACTATAATAAATAGATATACAGCTCCTCTGGGTAATGGATTGTAGGAAAACATGATCAAAAATTGAAAAGCCAGAAAAATTGCACAGAAAACCAAGTGAATTCTCTGTTAATCTTTATTCTTCAGCTGTAAAACTCCATCTCGTTGCTAGGAGCTACCGTCTCCCAGCACCTGTGTGTATGGCCTTGAGTTTTATCAGAAAAAAACAAGGGCCCTCTCTCCAGCCCTACGTCTGTTTACCCTAAAGTCATCCTTTCCTTCAAAGTCTTCCATACTCTCACAAAGCCCAAACACCCTGATCACACCCTTGGGGGCGGTACGTTTTACGTCAACACTGTTACATATGTCAACAATTCTTGTTTACTGTGGAGGAACACACTGAGTAGAGACTTGCTGATTCTCTCCCTGTTTAAAGTAAAGGACTGCAATTGACCACAAAATGAAAAATATAAAGACTGTATCTAAAATTCAGTTAATTAGCCACAAAATTTCCTTTAGTACAGAAAAGTTTAGTGAATGTGTGAAACCAGCATTGTAGGTGCTAAATGAACCTAGCCACTTTACGTTCTGCTGTCAACCACAGAGCATTTTGAAAATCAGTTTGATCATCATCTACAAGCAGCAAAAAAGTGTTTTCAGGTTAAGTCAAAGACTACAACTTTCTAAGAAACAACCAGAGACAGATTCTTCATTGCACCGTTTAAGTCTCAGATCTGAAAAATGACTGAACCTCTGATGACTGTTTCCCAAATAGGCAGTGCATTGCAATATATCAAAACCAAAGTTACAGCTTTTTGTGGAGGCTCTTAAAATAAGAACCCTTAAACATCAAGCTGTCAGGAAGATTGGAAGCTATGGAGACCGTCCATCATTTGTCTTTTCAATGTATAAGCCTTATTGGCACTGCCAGAACAGATGAAGCTTTCATCATTTGTTTCAAGCATGTTGGAATCAGGTGTGTCACAGAGATCACTCTTATTGGTTAAGCATAATTAATGCATTGGAGAGGTGGTGGATGTGAAAACAGCAAACAAAATTGAGTCAAAATCCTTGTATTAGCTTCAGATCTCCAAAACACGCAAGATTTTCCAAGAAAATAAATTTAGTGGAAATTGGCACCAGTCGGCATCACTAAGATAAAACTAAGGCGGCAAACACTCAAACTTAACGTCACTTCTTTTAAATCCAATTTTTCAGAGGGTGTTTTTTGCTGCCAATGTGCAACTTTTATTAGACAATGATCTATGTTATCATTTTGTATTGTGGTCAGCCTTCACACACTCCGTCCTAAAGCTGACTAAACTTAAAATCATACAATTTCCACATGAATTCTAACTTATCTGAAAATATGTTTCATAGTAGTTCATAAGGTAACCAGATGCCATGCCTTAAAACAATCATCTCAGTAAATTTGTCCTTCGGCAACGTTAATGCAATGTGGAACAGCACACCAAAAATTTCTGCTCCAGGCAATTGTTTCAGAATACAACCCTTAATTAAAAAAACTGGAACGTACCAATTTCAAATTAGAAGTGAATAAACAACTAAGATTTTAAATACTAAAAACAAGTGTTATTCATGAAAGCTCATGAGCACAACAGAAGACTGTTAGAAATATTCATAGGAGACATTTAATAGCATTTGTGACAAACAAAGATGACTATTAAGGGGGTGGGGAAGAGTGAAACAAACCTGGACCTGGGAAAAACAAGTCTGTTAACTGTGTATTTAAACCCAGGGTCATGGGCCTGTTAGTATTCCCCATGCCTCTATAACACATGAGGACATCAAGTTAGTAAAACAAATACATTCATCATTATTAAATAAAGATACTACGTAATTCCCTAAATACTCAGTGTGACTGTTCCTGGTTGGTATTTTAAGAACTTTAAAGGGGAAACAAAACAAAGGGATGTTTAATTTCCATCCAGTCTTTACTCATAAAATTCTCAGTATTTACCAGAGAGAAGTAGTCACAAACTTTAGAACTCATAACTGTCTACTGTCACACATATGTCTAAATTCAGAGCTTTCAGGTAAGTTTACAACCATTTAAGACGTTCACATCTAATGCACTCTCTAATATCAATGAAAACAAAAGGTTTGAAGTAATGATTACTTTAGACATTCCCAAACTTAAAAAAAAAAAGTCATTTCATCCCCAAAGTGTGCAGAAACCTGCAGAATAAAAACAAAACACCCATCTACGATGTAATTTTCTGCCCTGCTAGATTAGATATCTTTACGTTTTTCTCACACCAGTCAAAATACAGTATTTTGTTGCAATTGCAAAAAATGGTTCCACAAACTCTCTACAAGTCAAAGAAGTTATAAAAGTCTTAGCTGCTATTAGTTTGATCACAGTATGGAAAAAATATTTACTAGGACCCACTACCACAAAGCTGTGAAGCATGATGCTCACTCACAGCATATTAATCTATTTTGCAGAATCATCACTCGTCACTGCCCCAAATAAAAACGGACAAATTATTAACCCAAAAAAAAAAGCATGCATTACCTAAGTAGTGAAGCAGACAAGACGTCAGCAGCTTTAGGAAGATTGCAACTGCAGATGTGGTGAAGCCACAGTAATGATAATTAACTTTGGTTGCTTTGTTTTCTCTTTTTTACTGGCTCCCGTCTGCTGCTCTGGGTTTGTAGAAATAGGAGAAAGCAAAAGAGGCAAACTACTATTAGCACCCTTAAAATTTTTTCAAGAATAAAGGGTGCTGCTGGACCTAATCAGAAACAGAGGCCCATTTGCTGCACGCCTCTGCCTCACTGGAGTAGACACAAAGCTGTCCTGTGTTTTAAAGGGCTCCTAAACAAAGACGAATGCCAGAAACAGGAAACAGAAAAGCCCCAGTGGCACCTCTACATGCCTAAAACCTGTAAATGAGCCAGCAGAGGGCATGACCTGCAGTCACCTTGACCTGATAGGGACATTTTACTAAGAAGCACTTGTAGATGCAGAGCTTGAGCTTTTTTGAATGTGGGTTAGTTGTTACTAATGGTTATATGATACAAAGAGTATTAGCTAAGCAGGAAAATGACTGAAGCAGCCACCAATGCCCAAAGAAAAACTTTGAAAGAGCGCCTGAAAACCTAGGGAACTGCTGATCAAACCCACTTTAATAGCAAATAAATCTGGTTCTTTGAAGTAGATTGTAAAGAAATGCAAAATGACTCAAGACTTTTGCACAAAACTGTACAAGTCATGAACAGCAGCAAGGGATATTTTGAATGTCTTTATTGATTACCATTTATGGCAAAGCTTTAAGAAAAATGTGTCTACTATAACAGGAAACAATAATACTAAAAACAAAGGATGTAACAATTCACTCAAGTCCAGATTCGGTTTGAATTTTGATTTTAAGTTCACAATTGATTAATTTTGAGTTTTTTTTCAACAAAATGAATTATTGCCATTTTATAATTAAATATGTTTCTTTTATTTTAACATCAGCATTTGTCCTTGTGTCAAACTGTAACTTGTCTGTGATCTTAACAAAATAATAATGTGAAAAAAAAAATCATTTTATATAAACATACTGTATGTTCTTTTGACATTTTTGTCCTTGTATCACACAAGTCTGTTGTCTAAGTAACAAGTCAAAAAAAAATAAAAAATCAATCCTTTTGTGACCAAAAGTTATGAAGTAAACTGAATTTGCCTTAAATACATAACTTACCATTATACAATAACAATGAAATTGATTCATTCATTTTAATAAATTGATTCACATTTTAAGCTGTTATATTCAATGATTGTTAAATTCCTACTAAATACCAATTCTAAAATTATATTTTTTATTTATTTTGCTGATAAAAACACTAAACAGGATGTAACAAATACACTGAGGATTTCTGTTAATTAAGGAGTATTTTTAATTAGGCAATGGTAAGCTGCTGTAGTGTAGAAAGCCTATTTTAACTAAAACCTCAGGGTTATAGACCAACAACTGCCAGTGAGCTCTTAACTGGGTGCAGATTGTGGCCAATACAGGTTTCAGTCATCCTGCATGTTAAAGAAATTAAGATATAATTTTGGTAGTTGGTCCTGAGGACAAGAAGTGCCACATAAAAGCTTGTCAACCAAGTGCTGGTGAGAATGCTGCAGAGTGTTATGGTGACTGCTCCGCCATCTGACCGATACTATAATACACAGACGGACACAAGGACAGAAACGCGCCGGGGCTATTTCAGTTACTTTCTAAAATTTTGGTCGGAACGAGGCCTGCAATTTCAGCCCCTGCTGTGGTTAAAGAAATCGGCCCCTTTCTAATTATACAGCGCTGTCCCTGGATGATGTAAAAATGATTACAGTCCCTTGCATGCACTTTCCTCTTCATCAAAAAAGAAACGTCTAGAGCCCACAAGGACATACCCAATCTATAAAACAGCTCGATATTATTTCAGGACACCAATTTACACACAAAACATATGCATTTAAGTACAAATTAATTATTTGAGTGGAGAAATCTCCATCCTAAATCCCTACTCAAATCAAATGCTTAAATTACATTTGCAGTTGCATTATGAAAGGCAACTATACTTAAAGAGCAGGGATGTTCAACTCCTCACCGAGGGCCACTTGAGCATTATGGTGGCCCTCAAAGGGCCAGTTGTAAATAACTTCAACTTTTCATGTTTACCTTCAACTACAGAACAGAAAATGTTATGTTCCTCATCTAATTGCTCTACGTGGTATTTCCTGGATAGAAACAGTGTTTCAACAAGTCTCCTTATAATTACTGAAAAGTACTATGTGTACAACTGACTAAATGTGAAATAAATAATACAGAAACCCTTTTAAAAGCAGAAGAAAAACTTTTACTCTCTGTTGAGTTGTGGCAAGTCTTGAATTCTGAACTCTCCCACTTTCCAACAGGGAATTCCCATTTATAATACATGCATTATGGGAGCTGTAGTTTATGGTCAATGCTGGCTTTGAAGCAGCTATTTTGAGACATTAATACAGGGCTATTCAACTAAACTGCTCAGTTACTCAAAGCCAACAGCTCAAGGGAAGGACAAGTATTACTATCCTGCACCTTTTAAAATGTTTTTATTTTGTTGCAGTGAATCATATATTTTAAATTTACCATTGATATAAAAACTATTTTCATATTAAATAAAGTAAAAAAATAAATAAAATTTTGGATGATTGCTGTCTGGAGTCAGTGCAGCCAAGTGTTTCACACAGGCCTCGAGTTTGACAAATGTGGTCTACGCAATACTTACGTTTATTTTGTTGCGCTGAATCATAAATTAAGTAAAAAATAACATTTTAGGGCGGGAGCCTCTTGGCGGGTCGGGCCAGTATCCTAAGCTCTGTTGACATTGCTGAATTCTTTGAAATGTCTTGCATAGCTATAAATCTAGATAATGTTTTTCTCCTTTCTAGTAAAGTTGTACAGTGGAATGTGATCTGTAACTCCTTCTGAGGGAATGCAAAGGGCCCTGCAAGATACAGTTTCTAAAATATGCAGTTCCTGAAGATGTGCAAAATATGACAAATGCAAATACATTTTGAATAGTGTGACCTGTAATAATCAGAATTATCCATCTGTCTATTAATAATGCATAAACAAAACAGATTAGATTGACACTAGTTAATCTCAAGGCCTGAGGACAAAATTAAGGCTCTAATGCATGCACATTCTTTCAATCAAAACACAAAGCACGATGACCTCAGGACAGTTCAGAGAAAGAGAAATTCTTTTGCTAGAGTGAGTGCCAATGAGGAGTCCCTGTGTACTTCCGAGACCAGCGAGACAGTCTCACAAAAGATGTCATGGTTAACACACAGCGACCCACAGAGAGGAGCAAGAACCAGACAACAAAGAATACGGAGTGGGGGAGGGTTCTCAGTGCAAGCCATCTATAATGATCATGGACAAGGACAAAATGTTAACACAATGCCAAAGCTTTTTAGTTCAAATTCACAAAATACTTGGGAAATCATGAAAAGCTAAACCATTCAATCAAACACCATTGAGGCATCAGAACTATTTCCCAAGAGGCATTTCTAATTTCAGACCAATTTACTGACCCAGTGGTAGCCATAGAAACCATCAATATATGGTACCAGTGAGCTTGACAAAAAGGCTGTAAAACTCAAGCTGATGTAGGTAATAAATATTAAAGCAAACTAACCATGTTAGCCGTCTTGCTTTGCCTTCTGTTTACACTTCTTTAACTTCCTCCACTACTTAAAGTCTGCTGGAAAATCAATCACATGGGAATTAAAAAGCAACCAATGTGAAATATTTTTCCTGCAGCCTTTTCTTTTCTCTGCAGTCTACTTTTGTGTCAAGCATCCTACTTTGGGCATGAAATTGTATTTTTTTTCTTTAATAATCTAATTTCATTAACTTTTCTTTCTAACATATTCCATGACTGGTTTATAGGATCTCCTATGGTGGTCCTTCAGGAAAGAAAACAACCCTGACAATGTTTTTAGTTTCAACTTTAAGAAAAAACAAAGATCTAGTCTTTAGCTCTAAAGTCTTCAACTCAAAATGCTTAATTATTCTTAAGAATTGGTTCATCTTGTTTTGCCTCTGATGCACAGCTCTGCAGTAGCCTGGCACTGAAACGATTTACTCAGTGGCCCCAGGGGAAATGTGACTAGCAGTGGAAAGTCTGTGTGTCTTTGGGATAAGAAGTACAAGGAGGAGGAGGAAGAAGAGAAGGAGGTGGTGGTGCGAGTAGCACTGGCCAGGCACCATGACGTTTCCCATTCCTTTTTATAAATTGACAATTTAGGCAGATACGGGGGGAAAAGTGAGTCTGACGGTGACTTACCCATGCTTTACATACATATTTGATACAGGTAAGCTAATAAAAAGACTGACAGCTGAGAAAGACTTTATGCTACGTGATAGACAAAAATGTAAAGTGAAACTAATTTTGGTTGCAGTATTGCAAGTATGAGGATATTACTAAAAAAGTATTATGACCTGTTTGACCTCTGATATCAGTCTATAAAAAACATAAATTAGTTAATTAAAAAAGGAAAGTATGTGCAACATCTAGACCTATTGAATCCTACTGTGATTATTCACATTTTGTATGTAGAATCAACCTTTTGTATACAGATTCTCTAAAGCTAAGATTTACATAGACCACGTGTCAAATTCAAGGCCCGCAGGCCACACCGACTTCCATCCAGCCCTCATCCAAAGTGTTTTTTTACTTTAATTTATATGAAAATTGTTTATACAGCTTATATTTATGATTTAATGCAACAAAATAAACACATTTAAAAAGTGAAGGATAATAAAACTTGTCCCGCCCCTGAGCTGTTGGATTTGAGTAACTGTGGCCCCCTGAGCAATTTAGTTGACTACCCCTTAGTAAATGTCTGAAAATAAGCTGCTTTAAAGCTACCATTGACCATAAACTACATTTCCCATAATGCATGCTGATTATGCATGGGAATTCCCTGTTGGAAAGCCAACATACAGCTCATGTGGTCTTCGGTGAAAAATGTTTACTTCAGGGGTGTCAAGCTCAAACGCCAAAACCCTTTTTGCTATATCATAACAAAATTTCACAGTCAATTGCAGCCTAAAACAAACAAGCCAAAAACCACAGTGTCACGTTAAAGTGAAAAGGTTTGCGCCATTTTTTAGAGCTTTTGAATAAACTGAGCCTCATGTTCTGCATCCAATTTTAATGCAAATTTTGAGCAAACTTTTAAAATCAACCTAATAGTGTAATTGCATCAGATGTGACATTACGCCTGGCTGTAGGCGCAGTGACCACACATCTCAGGACAATGGAGAGCAGTTATCAGGAATGTGTTGCTATCGGGCAAATTGTAATTTTTCTGTCATATCAACTAGTATTGGCAATGTTACATGTGTTCAGAAGACAGAGGAAGAAATGTAATTCTCTTAACATAACGGGAATACCCAGGAAGATGCCGACAGTGGGAGAAGGGTCTAGCTGCAGCCACAGCCTATACAATTATTGGACTGCGGAATACAGCTGATCAAACGTAAAGTAAATGTTTACTACATCAGAGCGAGCGTAAAACCTTATGCACAAAACTGAGGAAGTTTTTTCTAATTCTGCAGATTCCATCAATCTTTTCTAATGTAATATTTCAAAATGCTCCTAAAAAACATTGATTGAAACACGGCTAGTTTGTCTAAAATTGTCCCTCCAGAGAATTGCTTATGATGATGATGATGATGATAGACAAGTGGGGTATCGTTACTTCCTCAATAAAGAAAACACCCAATTTGATCTCCTGTCATCTAGATCACAATGTTTTGAGTGATTCTAGATTACTGAGACCGTTTGGCTCAACTAATTCATTCTTTTTTTTCTTTGGCTACTTTGATTCTGTATATATTTTTCAGTACAAAATGTATCTGGGACACTTTACCTCAATTATAAAAGCTTTCTTGAAAGCTCTATTAGCTACATGTGCATTAATGCCTCCACAATACAACCATAACATTTTTTAGATGGGTTCTAAATAGGGTTAATTACAACTTTCTCCTCTACAAGTCACAGAGAGTTGTTTAAGTCTTGGGACATGCATGACCAAGGACATAATCCTATATTGTAATCAATCACAGTAATGTAGTGAACACAGTTCTAGGACACTGTGGCTCATCATGAAATTATTTTTATCCTTTCAATCTGCATTTATTGACATTTTTTTTTCCATTTCTGACTTATCTGTGAAAGTTATGAATGAACCAGCTTTGAGAATAAATTGGGATCAGGCAAAAGTGTGATGGGGTCTGTGGACCTATGTTGCCATGGAGATATAGTTAAAGACAGATTTGGATTGCCATTAGCACAGACCATTAGGCAGAGCTCCCTCTGGGGCCAGGTGAGGTCATGAGAACAGAACTAACCTCTGGACAACAGCCTGTTCAGTAATGTTAAATAGACAAAAATGTAGCACACAGGCTGTTCACTCAGTTTTCCAAAAGACCTTAATCCTACTAAAATCTTGACGCTTTGCATCCCCTTTGTGTATCATCATCATCAATGGTAAATTTCTGTGAATTTAGCATCAGTCACTTATGTCTTCATGGGTGTGTCATTGGATGATATACACTTATTTTCAGTCATTTCAATGGCACAATTGTCTTTTTTGCTTGTTTAAGAAAAATTAGGCTTCTTCAGGACGAACGCGTCTTCCCAAAAATGGTCCACTTACAATGAGAAGATGTAAATGTGAAAAAAGGGAGCACTCCATCTAAACTGTTCCTCTTGGCAATCAGTTCTATTCTCTGTTCTTTTGAGGCTGGGCACAAAAAAGCCGGGGTCATTAGTTCAACTTATAAAAGCCTGACTGAGATCGGGCTGGCAAGACGTTCTGCACACACAACTGCTAAAAAATGGTTTTCAGAAATTTTAAAGAAAGCAAAGAATGACAGAGTAAAAGCACAATACTGAACACGAGTTTCAACAGACAACCAGACCTACGTCTCTGAAATCCAGACAGTGTGACACCATTGAACAGTGTCTGCATAGTGATGATGAGAAAAACAAGAATCTCAAAGCTGTTGGAACAATATCAAGATAAACTAAAGCAAAGTAAGGAACAGCATTTTTTTATATGTCATGTGTATGACAAGAATCTCCAAAGACACATTAATTTTAAGTCTGTTAAAGGTATAAAAGCCCTACAGAAAAAATAAAATGTGACAAAGAATGTGTCTGCCCTCGAAGGTCTTGCTGTAATTAGAAAAACCTGTGACCTACTGACTTCTGCAACCAATGGATTGCTATGACAGCCACTATCACCCCTTCAAAGGCCATGTAAAACACACTGGTATGTTAACTGATAAAATGTTTTTCCTCCTCTTTGAAGTGGCAAAACCGACAAGTTGAGTAAAGGAGGCGGGTTAGCATGTTTTGTTGCTATGCAGTCAATGACGTAACTGCTTTCACCAACATTTGTTTGATCTTGTTCATGGCTATGCATACATGTTCAAGGTCAAACTGATGTTAAATGTATGAAAAAACCAGAGTACAGGGGAAACAGGTTAAATCATTAATTTGATATCATCCTGTTAGACAGTCAGCTAACGTGAGAAACCCTTTGGCCAAATACCTCCTTTCTGTTCTTGGAAAGATGGTGTCTGTGTCTATTTAACATTCACCACATTGTCACACCATAAATGGTCATATGTGAGGCTAAGACACAAGTATTGTACTCCTTTATAAATAATTGTGCAAAGGTTTGTTTGAGGTATGGTTTAACCAGAAATAGATGGTGACTCACTTCAATTTCATGCCTACAAGTCAAACACAATTCACAGGAGTTTTCTTTTTCTGTCCCACTAAATGGGCATCAATTCTTCTTCCAACCTGAAAAAAAAAAAACACACATTGAGCAGGTCTGTGCACACTCAAATGCATTTTTGGAAGCTTCTTATCCACGTGTCCTAAATCAAGATAGGAAATAAAACAAGTCTAGTAAAAAAAAATCAGAGATAAGATTTTAACAAATACCATACAAGTGGAACTCAGTAGGCTGCATATCTAATGTTTAAGTAAACAATTGGGTTTGTGTTCAGTATCCTGCTTGTAAAAGTTATTTATGTTTTAGCTCTGTCATTTCTTAAATTTCATTATGGCAAAAAATACATTTTTCTTTTGTTGTTGTTAAAATCCTGCTTCCCTGTTTAGTACATTATACAAGTGGAATATTTGGAAAATGATTCCATCCACACCTTTCATTTTTAGACTTATTAAATAGAGCCAGGTGTAAATAGATAAAATCTATTTAAAAAAAAAAAAAAAGAAACTGAGACTGGCCAACCGAGTTCCCTGCTTTCCCCCAAGAGCCCTTTTTTTGCTTTTCAGTAAGAAAGACGGGGTGTATTTAATGTGGATACACCTGAGGTTTGTGGGTGAGTGGGTGTGTGTGTGTGTGTTTGTGCGCGCGTACATGAATCTGTGCGAGCAAAAGATGTGGTTTGAGCTACGCCCTGCTAATCGTTGCCTGCTGGCTGCGCAGTGCTTTGATAGCCCTGTAGGTCTTGTGCACTGAATGGCGTCCATTGTAAATCAGGTGCATTCTTTCTCCACCTTTCTAAGTCTTAGCATAACTGTCTGGACATGAAAGTCTATATAAACATAACTGGGAGCAAAAAACAGCAAACAGGAGCCAGAAAAAAAATCCACCATGCACCTGTTCATACAGTTTTATGTTGATTAAGTTAAAAAAGAAAACTAATTAGACTTCTTTATGTACTCTATGTACATAAAAAATAAAAAGGTTTATTTTACCTGGAATATTGAAGAATAAAACAGTCAAGTTGACATACAAAGCAAACTAGAGGCTCATATATTCATTAATAGGAAGTGCTTTTTAAAAGGAAAAGAAACAGGGTTAAATAAATGATTTATATGCATCTATATCACTGTCTCTTATTCTGTCTGTTTTGTATGTACAATGCCTTGTGAAACTATTCGCCCCCCTTGAACTTTTCAACCTTTTGCCACATTTCAAACATAAAGATATAAAATTTAAATGTTTTTGTGAAGAATCAACAAGTGGGACACAATCGAGAAGTTGAATGGAATTTATTGGATCTTTTGCACTTTTATAACAAATTAAAAACTGAAAAGTGGGTGTGCGATATTATTCGGCTTGTTTACTTTCAGTGCAGCAAACTCAGTCCAGAAGTTCAGTGAGGACCTCTGAATGATCAAATGTTGTCCTAAATGACTGATGATGATTAATAGAATCCACCTGTGTTTAATCAAGTCTGTATAAATGCACCTGCTCTGCGATCGTCTCAGGGTTCTGTTTAAAGCGCAGAGAGCATCATGAAGACCAAGGAACACACCAGGCAGGTCCGAGATACTGTTGTGGAGAAGTTTAAAGCGGGATTTGGATACAAAAAGATTTCCCGAGCTTTAAACATCTCAAGGAGCACTGTGCAAGCTATCATATTGAAATGGAGGGAGTACCAGACCACTGCAAATCTACTAAGACCCAACCGTCCCTCTAAACTTTCATCTGGAACAAGGAGAAGAGTGATCAGAGATGCAGCCAAGAGGCCCATGATCACTCTGGATGAACTGCAGAGATCTACAGCTGAGGTGGGAGAGTCTGTCCAGTTGTACACTGCACAAATCTGGCCTTTATGGAAGAGTGGCAAGAAGAAAGCATTTCTCAAGGATATCTATAAAAATTCTGGTTTAAAGTTTGCACAACCTGGGAGACGCACCAAACACGCGGAAAAGGGGCTCTGGTCAGATAAAACCAAAATTGAACTTTTTGGCCAGTCTGCAAAAAACCTGAGACTGGGACAGAGAGTTAGCTTCCAACAAGACAATGATCCAAAACATAAAGCAAAATCTACAATGGAATGGTTCACAAATAAACGTATACAGACCTGGAAAGAGCTGAAAACTGCTATTCACAATCACTCTCTATCCAACCTCACTGAGCTCCAGCTGTTTTGCAAGGAAGTATGGGCAAGAATTTCAGTCTCTCGATGTGCAAAACTGATAGAGACATACCCCAAGTGACTTGCAGCTGTAATCGTAGCAAAAGGGCCAAATACTTTTGCAAGGCACTGTATGCGTCTATGTGAGTGTGAATAAGAGTGTGTAATGGGATGTCTGGCATTTTATCCTGTTCAGATTGAAAAATATAAGCAATTTGTAACCTAGATAGCCAAGTAGATGATTGTGTGCATCTTGTAATCTCCTTGAATAAAGTAAAATATAGTATTACTCAAACTGACGACTAAATAAAAAATAAAACCTGAAAAAAACTAAACAGTAATTAACATGTCAGCTGCATTCCTGTATTGTCACCATTTTTCACAAAGCAACAATGCTAAGAACTTTAATATGAGCAGTTATCAGAATATTAAATTGAATTGAATATGCCTTTATTTGTCATTCGATGAAGAATGAAATTTCAGTTAAGAACACCCATTCAAGAAAACATACATGAGACAAAACATGGGGGAACAGGTGAACAGGTCATGCAGCAACAGGAATATCAGAACACAATCCATTTAGATGCTCAAAACACGTTTGGTGTGAATCCAGCTTAAAATGAGATAAAGTTAAACTGGAGAAAAAACGTTTAAATCATCCCTCTTCCTTCAGTATGACATCAGACTTAAAAATCTAAATATTGCAGGTTAAATTCTTACAACTTCCATACTACATTGGAGAACACACAGCTCAAAATATTTTTGCTGCTTTAATCCCTGAGCCTTAAATACTCTGTGTGCCTCTCTTTGTGAAGTCTGATGACAAAGAAGAGGATGAGGAGGAAAACGAGAAGGTTCTGAAACTGTCAACCTGGCTGTCTGAGAACATTTGTAATAATTAAACTTTGTATGCAGAACAATATACTTATTAAATTAAAACTTTGAGGATTTTGCCATTTTTTTGAAAGGACAATCCAAAATTTTGGTGGAAAACAAGATTTTGTCAACAGGTTGTCCACTGGACAATCTGAAAAAAGTCCTTATGTCTATCCCTGTTCTGTATTATTTATTTCACATTTAGTCAGTACACATAATACATTTCAGTATTTATAATAACTGAAGTGTTAAAATGCCGTTTCTATGCAGGAAATACCATTTAGAGCTTAGCTGTTGTGGTGTTTATTGTGATGTTTCATATTTAAATCGGACTTGGGCAAAAAATGTTGAAGTCAAATAAAACTGGCCCTTTGAGGGCCACCATGAGGCCCTCTGTGAAAAATTATTTTGACACCCCTGTTCTAAGCAGTTTGGTTTCGTGTGGCCTATGCCAGCTTAAGTCTCAGATAATTTCCAGTGATTCTGAACTCTGTGCAGTACTTTTTCTTAGGGACGTTGGAAAACTGTATTTCAACAACAATGAACACATTTTTTTCCAACAAAATTAGCAAAAAAAACCTTCAGCGACAGTTTTAACTGAAAATAAGAAAGCCTGTTTAAAGTCTGAGCTTCTCACACCTGTTGGTTTTTTTGTGACAAATAACCACTCAGCCACCTGTGGCTATTGTTCATTGAGAAAAGTCTTTCCACATAAAAAAAAGAGAAGAAAATCCTTTCCTGTTGTTGCAGATTAAGGGGAAATAATGCAAACAGGTAAAGGAATCTCTGCTGTGCCAGCTGTTCTACTCAACACAACAGAGAGCAAATGTGTCAAACAGATTTTAATATTAGAAGCCCTATGTAGGAAATTAGTGTTTGATTTTTTTTTTGTAACAATGCTTAGCAATAAATCTTATATTGTTGGGAGAGCCTGTTTATTTTTTCTCCTTGAATGGTGTCACAAAAAAGGTAATTTTTATATTTTCCTAACAAATGTAACTAATTTGCTGTTACCCAATAAATTTGTGTTTTGTCAAAACACCACCAGAAGCTTGTGAAAACTGCAGAGACAGCATGTACCATTCACAGCTGAGGCAACAGAGTACTTAAGGGTCGCTCGCTCAAAAAGCTTTACTTTGTACGCAGATCCTCAACATCATAAACATTCCCTTCATTTTTCACATAATCTCACTGAAATTACATTGCCCTTAAGTTAGGATTTGCTTCTTTAAAATGATATTTAAAAGGCTTACAAGCTCAGCAAGCCACCAATATAATAATGCATTATATACTGTGCAAGTTGGATTATTGTCAGTTCTTTCACATAAAAAAAGATTGTTTCTGAATAAAAAAAACCAGAGGAAACTTTCTCATCTCTATGCTGTTGTCCAAAATCTATGCAGGGAATGAAAGCTGCCAGCGCGGTTACTAGACTGTCGCATGTATCCTTCCTCACTTTTAATAATTCAATAGTCATCTTTCCAAGGATGGCTTTCAGATCTATAAAAAAAGATATATCCTATCAACCCAGGTGTATGTAGCTTCTGTATACATACAGCCAAACAATATGCAAGAAATCCTGCCAACTGGAGCTACTTGTGTGTACAAAATGGAGGGAAAAAAACAGCTGAAACTGTTACCGGCTCCAAAGAGAGCACAACAGTGGATGTTATAGTGATTAACACTGCGTCATTCCCCAAACAGACAGAACAAATGTCTGGCAGCTGCTTAAAGTAGCTGTGCTGATTGTGTGGGAAGCCTGATGTTGGGTGAGCCTTCAGAGGTATTACCCAACCCACACAGTAACACTGTGCGATCAAAGCCAAGTCAAAAATGTCATTTCACTCGGTTACTTGATGGGCTGACTGAAGATTTTGCCAGAGAATTAGCAACTCTAAACCCGTTTTGTCTACAGTTAAGTGTCTGTTGCTTAAAGAGGGGGAACAGGAGGTACTTTGGTGAGGAGAAAAAAAGTGGACCAATCAGGCCATTTTGCCAAATATCCAATAAGACTTAACTCCAAAGTCACCTATTTCACTCTATAGTCTCCATCAGACCATCACCAATTAGCCCAAATCTACCTTATATAAAAATATATTTTTTTTTACAAAAGACATTATTGTTACAAAATGTGATGACTTTTACAGTCCATTACTGTTCTAGTTACCCTGTTTGTACATGAAATGACAACATCAGCAGCATCAGATTACAGCAAACCAAAATCCTATCACTGAAATAACAGACCATAAAAGAAAATAATATAAATTTAAAAACATCAACTCCAAACCAATTCCTTGCCAAATGACTCTAGGAAAGTTAAGACGGGAAGAAAGATCTAGGAGGAGCCCAAGATGGAGAGACTAAATTAGCAAACTGTGTGTTTTCTGTGGTCTTGGCATTGGGGAGATCCCAAAGGAAAGCTAATGACTGTAGTGGTATCTGGCTTGCGGACAAACTTTCCTTGACCATATTTAAGTTGCTTCCAGTCCATAGCCACAAAGTCTAAGGCAACATCTGCGGCGCTATCTTGAAATTATGGCATTATCAAGGCCTTTCCTCCCAATTTTTTCCATTATGAATTTTTTTTTGCTTAGTTTTTTACCAAAGTTTTGTTCTTTTAAAAGAAATTAAGCTTGACTAATAAACACTATTATCACGGATAAAAGGAAAAAAACTTTTTTTTGCAAATGTTAGAAGCACTGCATCAAAATATTTTATAGAATGACAAAAAAACAAGATAAAAAAACATGCTAAAAATGCATCATATTTGATTTAAGCTCAAGTTGTAGAGATCCCATTTAATCACTAGTCCTAGAATGCTGGATAAAAATCTGTCCAATGTGGAATCTTATCATAGCTTTCATTGTCGAGCTTGTTGTGTTTTAATCTTGATTTGTAACGAGAAGAGACTGGAATTTTTCAGACATGACAGGCAGGTAAACAAAGTGAGCTGAACTATTTATCAAAGTCTTAAGAAGTACAACCAATAATTTAAAAAAATATATCTTTACTGCTTGCATTTCAGCTTCATGGGAGGCACAACAATGGGGTAAAGTGACCCCAGTTTGATGCTGAATCCCAGTGACCTCTCATCTGTCTGAAGTGCCCTAAACAAGAAGAGGAGTGGCCTGATTTTTATTGTCTCAGCATGAGAAAAGAACAGGGAGCTGCTTTGGTTTGATGGATGGGGGCCAACTGGGAAAAGTAGGGTTGGGATATAAAAAAAAAAAAAGTTTATCCCGCCATAAAACTCTCGACTCTCCCAGCTTTCATGTATACAGATCCTCTTGTGTTTAAGTGTGTTGGCGTGTCTAGATAACAGAGAAGCTGTGTTATCAAGTGATTCATACATACAGGGCAGTTATAATAAAAAAAAGCTACATTCAAGTCTTTAATAGACATTTCTTTCTTTATAGCCAACTACAGAGCAGTGGAGAGAGTGTGGATGAGTACATGGAGCAACTCTTTTCCCTTTAATTTTAACAGGGAGTGTTGAATCAAACAAAGGCAGAGGCAGCAGTAGTATGAGACATGTGTCTAACTGCTGAATCAGGCAGCTGAAACCACCACTGAGGTGGTGAAGCAAGTCAAGGCTGGTAGATGCTGTATAAACATAAATGGTCAATCTGCCGTGTCAAGATGGATCATTGGAAGGGCCCATTACATGAACAAGATACTAATCTAGAATGTGCTGTAAAGGGTGACTCAGAATTACTCAGGGTGGAAAGCTAGCAGACAAATTTTCTAAGTAAAACATCTGTTATGACATAATAAACAGGCCTCACCCAGAGTCAAAATTAGAAAGAAAAAAAGGTATTAACGGTATAAGATGCTGTCATTGTTAGGTCTAAAACAGATGAGATGTAATGTGTTGCTGCTCAAAGTTGTATTGTTCATTTTTTCCACACCATTTTCCCCTGCAGATTGTTCAAGCCTCAATAATGCTGAAAGCCTTCCTCTCCACCCCCCATTGTAGGTTTTGGACCTGTAGATGTGCCAAAGTCTAATTAAACAAAGCAAACCAGAGCTACGGTATTTGCTAAATGCACCACTGTTTCTGGGTATAAAATTTATTCACAAAACCTAAAAAAAAATGCCTGGAAAATGTTCAGAAAACCCTTGCAATTTCAAGTTGTGTAAAAGAGGGTGGCTTAAAATGAATTCAAAACACACAATCTGAAATGGGTTTCTAATGTCACTCGGTCATAACGGTTTACTTTCAGACAAAGAGTGTAGAGGAATAAAGAGTCTGCTCAGGTTATTATAAATGGACAGAGAAGCCCAATGACCGAAAACACACAGAAAAACAACACGGGGGCTTCTGAGACTTAGGTGAAATATGGATGAGTGGACAGATCGATTCATCTTGATCAATACAAAACTGAAGGATAAAAAGGTTTAAAAACCAATGACTACAGCTTCAGTAAAGGTCTATCAATGCATCCAAAGAAGAAAACTAATTTTGTGGTAAAATCTATAGTTTAAAGACATGGTGCTAAAAATAAGCTACGGTTGTGTTTGAATTATTTAATTACATGAACCTAAGTAAAATGAATTTAAGCATATTAAAAGCTGTTCCAAGACTTTCAAATGTGAGTACTGTAAATTTAAAGAGTCTACCTTACATGAGCATGTTAACTAAATAAGCATGACTTGAAAATTTTATGTTACAAATTTAATTAAAAATTGCTAATATTTCTGGATCAAAAGTGTATGTAGGGTGCTTTAAATTCAACTGAGATTAAGCTTCAAGCTTACAAAAGATTTGCTTTTTCAATGCTAAGTTGCAGCGTCCAAACAAATACAGAATCCTTACAAAGTAGAGAAAAAATACTTCATAAAGTTTAGTCAGGAATGAATTCATAAACACAATGTGAGATTAGCAGCCGAGCCTTAGGGCTTGGGGTATCAGTTTCCTTGTTTTTCCTCCTGAGATTTCACATACTTGAATCTTTCTTGCTCCCTTTGCCTCCATCTCTGTTCTTCTTCAGTACTGCCTTGAACATGGCAAGACTCCTGGAATCCTGGCTTTAGAGCCCCTAAGAGTGGAAAAAAAATGATATGGTCATTCCTTTACATGTAGAATACACCTATGAAATGGATCAACTGCCACTCAAAGAAATTGACATTTTTCTGCTACACACAGTATTGCATTTTAAATACTTGTGCCTACACCTGCAAATAAAAAAGCCATTTACAAAAGATTTTAGGCAGAATGTTTTAATACCACCTGAAATTTGTCCTAAAAACAGAGCATTGTGCAAACAGTGGATATCCCAGTTTCATACTGAGCTTTCCCACAGCTCTCACAAACCTGCAGGTCATCAGAGGAGGGAAGCATGGAAAGAATGCTTCAATATTTGAACAGAAAAGGACAAGTTCTGTTATCATGCCATGCAGGAAAACACTCTGTTGAATGCCCTGAATTCCACATGTAATTGATGTTATGCGCCTGAGCTTTTGTGTTTTCAATCGATATCTACATCTCACAAGCTTATGTGCATTTTGAGTTCTTAAGAGTTAAACGTTACAAAATAAAGTCAAAAGTATGGTGTGGTGGTGCTTGTTTACTTTGGAATTGTTCGTGATTTAATGTTTTTGGACACTTGTCAAAAACATCCTTAAAGCAGCAGCAGCAGCAAAACAGTAATTTGGGTCTCTATTTTTTCCCTTTTAACCCTTTAAAACACATTACAGCCTGCAAGTTTGCTGTACTGTATTAATAGCAGCTCAGCATTCTTTCCAATGAAAAGCAAAGCCTGGTTTTACTTAATAAGGATAAGTCATCTGCAAACAAAACACAGTTCTCAACTAGAAGCCAGCCTCTAAATGTTTCTGGTCTTCTTGCTGCTGCTCTGAGAGAAGCTATTGATTTGCCCTTTGATAGTGTCAGATGAAACTCTGAAGCAAAGCCTCAACCCAATTGGTTCTGGCGAGTGGAGGTGTATTAGTTAAAGCCTTTAAGTCTTTTCAATTCAGAACTGGCTGGTCACATAATGAAGTTTTCAATGGGTGTAATCTCTGAAGCCAAACCTTAAACCAAAACTATAAAGTTAAACTTTACTCCTTTTTTAATCTATTTTTCCAATTTGACCTGTTTGGTTTAATGTTTTTCAAAAAGCTAAAATAGCTGATTCTAGACGTTAGATATTTCTATCAATACAGATCAATGTTTCAAATAAGAAGGGTGTCTTTTGTTTTCCACAGAATAGTGCAGGATTTGTTAGTTTTGTACAGTACAGTTCATGGCCTTGTTGATGGAGCTGTCGGCACAAGTGTGGGAGCTTGCTGCTCATCTCCACAGTAACAATAAATACCACCCAGGAAAACATTCAGGAAATGAGAAACGCCCTCTTAAAACTCCAAAAGCCAACATGACAAATTCCTCCCATACCCTCTGCCCTTTCAAAGCCACCAGACACAAACACTCATGCTGCCCACTGAGAATCAGACACTACAGTTTCTATTGTACCAACTCTTCATTCTCAGGTGGGGGACTGCGACACGTCTACTAGGGCTGCACAAAATATCGCAAATTTATTGTCATCGCGATTACAGCCTGTGCAATAGGAATATAGAAAAATTTAACTGTAGATACTGCAATAAATGGTTGGCATGAATGCTTGCATTTATATGTTTTGTCAGCATCAGTCTGATAAACAAAATGAACCCAAGACACCACATTAAATCACAACCACTGGGCCAGTGGAGAAAATGTTGCACAGATCCAATGAGAGAATTTGCAGTTGGAATTAAGGGTTGTTAACTTATTTAAAATGATTTAACTTATTCTCAAATGTTATTTACCTTAAAAAACTGATAGGGGACATTTTTCCAGCATAGAGCATCAAAAAATGTTTAATAGGGGTTGATGTTTTAAAGTCATTAAGAAACTATATTGCATGTAGTAGGTTGCTTTACAGTTACTACAGCAGCTGTGTCTAGTAGCACTTTATAATAAAACTGTCATGTTGGAATGGAAATTATGCAAGTCATATCATTTTCATAATATAAAACACTGGTATCACACATTGCAGGTTTTCCTGATATTGTGCAGCCCTAACGTCTACTAAAAGAACTGCAATTATAGTTTATCCAAGCTTGTCTATTCCAGTGGTTTTCAAAGTGGGGGGTCTCAAAAAGCTGGAGAAAAAAATTAAGTTAAAAAATCAAATCTGTTTTTCAATCATTTTAAAATTTAATTTAAAATAATGTATTGAAATGTTATTTAAGGGAGCTTAAGAGGTTTGATTTCTTTAGTCCTGTTCTTATCGTCAACAGTCTGTTGAAAAGCTAGTTCTAATGCTAACAAATGTAATATTGATTGAATGGTGAATAAGAGTTAGAAAAACATTCTAAAAGTTGATGTTTTTTTAGTTTGTAGCATTGTTTATGGGTTTGCAGGGGCATCCCCAGCTAGAAGCTAATGTTTTGGGGGCCTTGGCATGGAAAAGTTTGGGAACACCTGATCTTTACACTAAAGAGAAGAAAAAACAACACGAGGATCAGTAAAAGCACTGCTCAGCTGGCAATATTCTGTGACCTTTATAAGAAAGTTTCCTCAGAGAAAAGCCATGGACTCTGGTATGCAGAACGATGGGGATCAAGATTCCTCAAGCCCTCAAGGTCAGGTCCATTCCGCTGCATTTAAGATGGGTTCAGATATTAGCATGGCTCCCTAGAAGAGGCCTCTCGATATTACAACAGAGCAGTCAAAGCCCCACAGAGACTTGCAGGTTTCTGCAGACACACGCTGACTGAATAGACAAAACAGACTCTTAAATATTCACACTTGGCCATGGAAACAGCAGAGCAGTGTGCTCATCATGCTGTCCTTTTGGTTGAAGAGAATAATGTAGTCCTTGAAGGTCTTTAACAGTTTTCTAAATATCCCCCGATAGCTTGATAGCTGAAGGAATCCATCCAAAAGACTTCATTCATGGGTAAGCTCGTCCCCCCCTTACTTCTGGCATTTACATCCAGACATACAGTATTTCAGCACCAAGACTGTTTCTTTGGAAAAGCTCAAGGTAACAATAAAACAAGACTAATCTGTGGTGCAATGTCAAGACAGGTTCCTTTCAGGAAAGAGAAATTGAAGTTCAGAGCGGTTGAAAAGGTGCCTGGGGTTATCAACGTGTGTTTTTAGGTCATTTCTCATGTGATATGGTTCAGTCTGAGGGGAAGAAAAATCCTCACCTGCACAATGTTGACACGACATGAGGTTAATGGGGCCATGTGGCCAGTCTGGTGTTATCTGGAAAGACAGCTATATATGGAATGAAAGTGGGACTGTTTTCCCAGAATGCCTCTGAGAGGAAAGTGTTTTACTTGCGCGGATTATTGACGAGTTGGAGTCAACTTTGCCCTCGATTTGGTGACAGATAATAGTGAGAGCACTCCGATCAACCTCACCACTTTCCAAGCATTAAGGCAAGTAGCTCTTTTCCTCTCCATTTGTTCATCTCTTTCCTGCTGAAATATTATGCCAATTCTACATGAATGATCTTACTCAGATTACATCGTAGGCATAGCAACGTGAAAGCTCCAACACTGAGCTGACCTTCAAACTGGTTTGAAACACTGTTTGGAAGTGGAACATTTCAATTCTCATGCAGACTCCATAATTATCTATTCTTTAACCGTCTGTTCACCGAGTGCAGGAAACGGGCCCAGTCCGGTCTCTAAGTTCAAGTGGTAGAAAACAATGGCAACCAAATTTTAAAGCGGAAGTGTGTGGAGACGGTCTGAATGATACAGTCAGATTGTCGGCCACTTAAAAAAAAAAAAAAAAAAAAAAAAAAAAAAAAAACAGGAGGTTGTTAGTCATACTAGAAAGAGCTGAAAGGAAACAACAGAAGTGATATTTTACAAAAAAAGGTTTACTGCTTTGTTTCCTGCATTCATTCCAGCCTTCAGAGGCCCATCAAAGAAGGGAAGTAATGTATCCCAAGATAAAATAAGAGAAAGGGGAGTTTTAGACATTTTTATACATGAAACATTCAAACTGTAATAATGCACATAAGTTTTTTTTTTAAATCTGTAGGCACATTGCTGTCCAAAATAAGTGTAACTCTGCAGGTGTTGATTTGCAATCACATCTCCAATAACACCTCAGACACTGTGCAAGGACTAAACCTGACTCACTACACGACCTACAATAATTTAGATAAACAAAGCGTTAGGTAACATGGGTTTGCTTTTTCACGGCCCATCTTTGTGATTAACTCTTCAGAGAGAGAAAGAATTAGCTTCACACTGAGTACCAACAATTTTCTTATAAGAATTGCTGTCACATTATCTCATCAGATTGCATCCTAATACGTTATTACTTATCTGCTGTGGAGGACGTTAATGAAGGTCTCAAGTAGAAGGAAAATGAAGATGGACCAATCTGAATGAAACTAAATTTGACGTTTGCCTCCTAGGACCACTGGTATTGGATTTAAGGTAAAACATTAACAAAGCAGTGCTTTAAAGTCTACAGGAAGTTCCTGCAACATATCATTACTAAGGGATATTATGGGTTAATAGTCAGGAGGTCATAAAACCATGTCAGATTCTTATCAAGTTCAAAACATTAAGAATGATAAAAGCATGTAAACAAAAGGCACACAGAGTTTAAGCCAGTGTAATTGAACACTGCTTCAAAAAATTAATCCTTTAAAAAGATAAGCTATCACCACTTGTCAAATTATACAAAGTGAGGGATATTTTTTAATCCCTTTCAGTCCATTCTGTAAACTGAACACAGCAAGCAATCAGAGTTCAGAAAGGACAGTTTGAAATTTGGTGCAGACTTCCGAATTTGTGGCAAGTGGCATTAATCCATGGAGAATAAGAGAGCTAAAACAAATAAACAGAGGTAAAGTTGTCACAAGAAATGGATTATGATTCAGGCTCCAGCTTTACTGCTCTTCTGGGAATTAATTTCACACAACAAGCAGTTTAAAAAAAAAAATGTCAGAGACAATTTAACAAATCCAAAAAAGATTTGTTTCACCACTTTATCTTCAAAACATGAGTACTATTATCCTGGATCCAGTAAATGTTTGCTGATGACTTATTCAAGGCTCTTTCTTCAACAGTTTTCTGAAGATCAGACCAGACCAGTCTGTCTTCATGTGGTTGTTCATAAAAAAATAAAAAAATAAAAAAAAATCACAGAAACAGCCGTGTCCCACACAGATGTGAGTTTTCAGAAATGGAGCAAGCATCACAGAAACAAAAAAGGCACAGGTGCACCAGGGGTGGGCTGGCTTCATCTTTTGAAAAAGCTTATATTTGTATGTAAAAAGTCTACCAATCCACAAAAAATATTAATACCAGAAGAACAAAAAGCTGAAAACAGCATATGTTGCACAATAATGACATGTGGCTCGAGTAAAATCGTTTCCAAGCATGTCCCTGCTTTTAAGAATTTTCTTCTTCTAACAGCCTCTCTGAGTGATTCAACACACACAAATGTGCTGCAAAGCCTGCACAGCTTGCAGCACATTCCCCTTAATCATTCCCATGTCCAAACCCCAAAAAGGAAATATTACATGTTTTTAACATTTAACAAATGTCTTCTGAATTAACGGCCTATATAAGATTTCAGTGAAGTGAAGTTGGAAACATGCTCCTCTCTTCTTTGCAAATAACTTTGCACACAAATTAGCATTCCAATGTTTGTTGCATTCACAGCACGCTACACCTCTCTGCCCCCCCATCTCTTCCCAGTCTCTGGGGGTTTCAAAAAGATTGGATCAAACTGTAAATCAGTAACAGCTGTTGCCAAGAAGAACTTGCAAATGCATATGATTTAAACACAGATACACAGTGTTTAAAAACAGATTGTAAATCATTTTCTCTCAATTCATCAGAGAATACAAAGGTTTTGATTTGATACATTTCCTGGTTGTCTACATTTTAAAAATAAAAAAGCCAAACATGTAATGTTAGGGCAAGTGGAAATGCAATGCTGATATTCTGTAATATTTTTATACGAGGTCAGTTAAAGAAATGCCTTTGTTACTTCTTAATGCAGTTACATAATGGGCTTTTGTGTGATACTTTACCCCAAAGCTATAAATGCAGGTTTTATTCTTGTTTGGTTGTTTTATATTATGCATCTATGTATAGCTATTATCTTACACATACAGTAAGTTAAACTGTATTTGGGTGGAGAAGTGAAATTCAAATCGCTGACCGTGTAACCCTAACCCAAAATGTTATGCAACACATCTCATTAAGTTAGCCATTCCTGTAGGGAACGGATGTAGATTGTAACATGCATAACAGGTATGGAGGAAATTAATCATGTATATTTCCTATTATATTTTTTTTACTGTTTTTTTTCCCAAAGCAGTTCTATATTTTCAGTAGGGATATTCTTTTTTTTGTTTTTACTTTGATGGTCTGCCATCATAAAAAGTGTAAATCAAAAAAGTGTTATTAGTGGAACAACTCCCTCCTGTAAAAGCCTTTTAAGCATTCATCTTCTGCCATGATATCAGTTAGGCATCTGGTTTTACTGCTTATGAATGTGGTAAAAAAAAAAAAATGATGACGTCACAAACTGAAGTGAAGGTTGCCAACTTCCGTTAACTAATTGACTAATTGAAAAAGCAACTGCAGATTAGTCAACTATCAAAATAGTCATTGGTTGCAAACCTAATCATGACACAGGGGACATGATACGATATATTGCGATAGTGTAAGTAAGGAGAGATGTGTCTTTTTTCTCCAAAAATTCTAATTTTAAATAAAACTCAGTGTTTTATTATTTATTTACCGTTATTTAACCAGGCAAGTCCCGTTAAGATCTCAGATCTCTTTTTCAAGGGAGGCCTGGGCCTGAAGGCAACCTATTGTACATGTTTTTTTAGGGTGTGGGAGAAACCGGAGTACCCGGAGAAAACCCACACAAGCACGAGGAGAACATGCAAACTCAGCACAGAAAGACCCCAGGTCCAAAAGGGGAATCGAACCCAGGACCTTCTTGCTGTGAGGCGTCGGTGCTAACCACTGAGCCATCGTGCCGTCAAATTATATGCATTTTGTTTCATATTTTTTAATTCATCAATGTTTTCACTGGTTAGGTCAGTTTGATAATATATTTGTGGCAGCTTTTAGATTTATAATATTTATTAGCTATTAACATATGGTCACCCACCACACTAACAATAGCCTATATCTTGTGTTAGTTCAGTAAACAGATGAAAAGAAGCAGCAACAGTCTATGTTACTGTCACGGGGCACCTTAAAGGGGTAGTGCGAGTACCCCAGTCATTTCATTGCACTTTTCATTGTATTTCTTGAGGTTGTTGCATTTGGCCACTTTAGTACCATCCCTCTGGGACCTACTTCAGTTCAGGGCACTAGACAAATGCTTTCCTGCCATAACATGACGGCTGTGCTTGCAGGCTGCAGTCGGGAGAAAGATTTTCCCATATGGGACACTTCAGTTGGGCTTAAAATACGGGACACCCCGGTTTATACAAGATAGTTGTCAACTCTACCTCAGCTTTGAGGCAGCGGGATGCTGATCTAATTCGCTCAGATTCATCCATCAGCACTTAATGTTAATGTTTACTCACAACACCAACATTCGATCTAGAATTATAGGCTGTGTCTAAATTCATGGGCTTCCTCATGAGTGCGCATTTGTCGGCCACATACGTCACTGCCCCGTGCCGAGCGCTGTCCCAATTCGAAGGCTCCTCCTAATGAGGCCCACAAAATCTCAAAAATCAAAGATGCATCCAAGTATCCTTCCCGGCCAAGGATATCAAGATTCAATGAGCCGACAGCAAACTAAACAGAGAAAGGAAGACGGCAGAGTTTTTTTTTTTTTTTTACAAAGTCGGAGTAGTTTGGAAATTCATCATAGGCCGAAGAGTTGTTTTTTAATTTAAGTTTAGCAACTTAGCTGATGAAATTCAGGCTGCAATAAGAAGTTAAATAAAATGCAATTACATGTACTGATACTGGACCTAACCCCAAATTATTAATGGGGTGGCTGTGGTGAAGTGGTTAGGGGAGTCCTCCTGGAACCGGAAGGTCACGGGTTTGATTCCCCGTTCCAGTCATCTCAGTCTACTGATGGTGGTGAGAGGGTCTGGAGGCACTGGTGCATGGCTACAGTGTAGCTTACCAACATCAGTGTGTGTGAATGGGTGGAGTAAAGTGCCTTGGGGTCCAAGTGGATCTAATAGGGCGCTATGTAAGTTCAAGCCATTTAATGTTTTTTTTTTTTATTATTTAAGTGTAACATTTAAACATGAAGTTATTCTTCCAGTGAAAAAACGTGAATACACGTCCCAGTGCATTTTAAGTCTATGAAAACGATCGCTATGGTAACGGGGGTAGAGCATGGATAAGGTCACGCAAATGTACATCAAGCCGACATCAAGCGAAGGCTAGACCGTCTCATTTCAGAGCAGTTTTATGCAGCCTACCCGAACTGTGGAGGCCCAGCTGGGCTATGTACTTATGAGGATGCAGGCCATAAATTGAGACACAGCTATACTCTCTGGATCCTAAAAAATAAATAAACAAACTCTCTGGCTCCTAATGAGTGTAGGAGCCCAATGGCTGGCAGACTACTGCCAACTAGCAGTCGCAGGCTAAATTTCAACACAAAAATTGCTAGCATGAAAGTTTACATTTTAAGCCTTAATTAAAAATTAAACCGTGTTTATCAATACGGTATTGGGAAATTAAATATCACAATATTTCAGTGAATTGATATTTTCTTACACCCCCAGTTAATATATCTCAACAAACACCACCTGTCAGACTGAAAGTTGACCATTAAGTTGCTCTTTTACATACACAAACCCATAGCAATACATTAACCAGGGGTGTCCAAATCCTGGTCCTTGAGTTCCACCATCCTGCATATCTCATTTGTTTTCTTGATCAAGTTCTTCAGAAACCTCTAAAACATGCAGGATAGTGGTCCTTAAGGACTTGGACTTCATACCCCTGTCATAAACTCTGCTTTGTTCCGAGAGTTCAGGGACTGGCTAAAAATCACGCTCAGTTTTCTTGTAGTTTGGACTACTTTGCATTAAAACTGCAAACGAACTGATTGAAAAAGCGTCAAGAATTTTAATGACAGTTCTCACACACCTTGGCTGCTCAAACCAAAACAGACAGATTTGACTGAATTTGTTTCAAATCACAAGAAGCACAATATGATGCAACACAATGCTCAACGCTGTAACACTCTTAGCGAGACTTAGAGAGTAATACCACAATGCCACATGGCTAGACACGAGCAAACGTGCAGTAGTTTCTTTCATCTACAACAGTATTTCTCAGCACTGTATTTAAGGTTCAGTCTTACTAATCTGGTGTTCCTATTGGGGAAAAGTCTATGTTCAACAGGACAAAACTATTACACATTCGACAAGCAACTCAGTTTGTGCACCCTGTTGGGTCACTGGCTCTTGTAATGTTCCCTACTCAGCCATAACAATACAACTCTGATGCCAGCATCTTTTATTGGCCACTTGGCTGTGGACCATGGGAACCAAGCTCCGGAGAGAAAGAGAAAAGCAGACTTTTTTTATTTTCTGCACAGTAATACAAACATCTAACTGCAGACAATTGGAAAAACTCTGGTTTTGGCACAAAAGCGTGAAAAACAACACTAAAATTGTTTCATGACAAGCATAAAATTACACTGAATGATACTGGAAAACTGAGGCTGAGAATATTTGGCCACTGGAGTGATTTCCAAAAACAAAGCTTGTTCCACCTGTTGAGTTTCTAATGAAAAACATCACATTACATCACACTTCATGTAGCACTTGTGACAGCTTCTGTCAAGATGAGAAAGCCAGAAGGTTGTGAAGATTTTCTAAAGCTGGTAAGAGAGAGCGTTGAAATAGACAACTTTGTGAGCAAAAATCGAAGAAAGCCTCATCCTGACATTTACAGACAATTTTTTAAAGGTGAAAACAAGGCTTTGATTTTCAAAGCACCTGACTTAGTTTCATCTTTCTCTGAAAAACAGCATGTTAGTGGTCAAACTTCAATGACTCAATTTAAGTGGGTGGACACAATTATAGTGTTTTAGCCTGCTACTAAATCTGGGTTGGGTCCTGCTTTCAAATCCACCCTGTCTAATCATAAAGTAGAGGCCAACAAAAAAGCAGGACCAATTGTATATAGTTTAAATTAACATTTTAAAGTAAATGTAGACCTATTAAGTAAATATCTTATTTCAGAAAGTCTGTGGAGTCATGACATAATTAGAATTTGTTTTAATGTGGATCTCAACTGGAAAATATCCAATAATCTGCAGAACTGTATAAGTAATCAAGCAAACCTTTATTTAGAAAATTTTACACAACTTCCCAGGTGTCCTGCAATGCAGATAGAGTTTAAGGGTTGGCACTGTTCTGGAGTGCCACCTCTGGCCTACCAGATCTGGACTGGTTTTGGGTGTGTAGTTTTTGGTCAGTAGCTATAAAATGAGAGTTGGCAAAGCCAGATTAAAACTAAAGCCGATATGAGGTGACCTGGTATTAATTTGACTAAATAGATTGGGTATTTTATCATCATCAATATTTATGCAAACATAAATTAGCTAATCAATTTATTCATCTCACCCATTCACAAAGAAATCTAAAAGTTCAACAAAACTGCAATTCAATAATTCTCTATTAATACCAAAGGGAAATTAAAAGTTGTAGTAACTCATATTATCCTGGTTTCTTTAAAAAGTTGTTATATATACTGATCGCTGTGGTCAGGAAGCATTTCCTGTAGCGGTCCATCTCACAGCAGATCTGAAGAAGCCTTGACTGAAGACACTGTTGTAGAGTGACAGTCTTAGGAAGAGGGTGCTTAGGGTTGTCCATCTTATGATCAGAGGGCCTGGCTGGGAGACGCTGGAGTCAGGGACATAGTCCATGTCTCTTTGAAACACACATCACTGCCCTCCCAATACACCGGCTGGGTTCCCGTCAGAGCTCAGAGATTCTCCATGTCGTTCCCCCGTCGCCCATCATGATTGATGGAAGAGATGGTTTGAATTTCCTCCTTCTCTCTCCCTCTTTTCTCCTGCTCTGCATCCACGGCACCTCTTTTTCAACTCATCTGGGATTTGGGGCTGTGGCTGAGGTATTATTTGAGCTTTTGAGAAGTTAATCAGCTGCTCCCAGTTGGAACAAACTACCATGTTGCTATGGTTACGCCTTATAACAAATGTCCAAAAGCAAAAAAGGAGTTAACAAAAATCCTTTCAGCTGCATAGCATCTAATAGCAGAGTGAATAATCATCCAAAAAAGTGTTTACCCAGAAAGGGGAATTTTAAAAAAGTTAAAAAAGATCTCAATGAATAGAACACAACTACTTCAACATGCTGCCACCTTGAGCAGCGCAATTCTAGAATAAAAAAAAATCAAACAATCCATGATAACCTTCCCATTTCTCAATTCAATTTAAAAATACTGTATTGATCCATGAGAGAAATTAGATGTTGTAACTCAGTTAACTAAAGAGTTATTGTAGATGGTGATGGCTGTGGGCAGGAAAGATCTTCTGTAGCATCTGTATAACAACGAAATTGAAGAAGCCTCCCACTGAAGACACTGTTTTATAATAAGTGGTTTATAATAAGTATAATAAGTGAAGAAATTATGTATCTACACAAACATTCAACCACAAATCAAACCCAACTACAAACTAACCTACAGATAATTCCATCAATCTTAAATAATATAATTTCATGATTTCATCATAACATTTTATGACTTCTTTGTGGCTGATCTTTAGAAATTGTGGCAACCAGTTACTGATAAACACCATTATTGATTCATTTGTGGCCAAATAATATTTTTCAATGAACAAAATTAACCAACATTTGCTTATTTTGCACAAATGTATTATCATCTTTAATATTTCTCATCTTGACAGAAGCTGGGTGTTAGATGAAATGTGATGTAACGTGAAGACAATATAGAAGAGCATTCTGACTTTAAAAAAATAAATAGTGGGAAACAAGTTGGTTGCAGCAGCTGTTGATGCATCTTCATTTTTCTAAATGGTAATTGATTAATTACGTACAGGTGTGACCAATCAGTATTTGATGTAAAATTGTTTAGGAGAAATATACCCTGCGTTTGTTTTAACTTATTTTTAAAAGACTTTTAAAAGAGTTTAAAAATAAACAATTATGTTCACTATTTTCTGTAGTACTAATAAAAGATTAAACATTATCATTTTACCAGAAAGAACAACAATGTTTTTAATTGCCTCGTTATTTTGATCAACTGAACAGTTGTTTATTATTCACTCTGTAGACACTACTGTTGACATTCTAAAGCTATGACACTTAAAATAAAACCAAAACACGTTCGGTCAATAACTTGAGTTAGTTTCGGAGTTAACTTAAGTTAATGTTCAAACCAATTTTAACGAAAGTATACTGAAACCTGACTTAGCTCGCTTTTTAGTTTAAAGTTGCCTTAATTTTCGACAAAATGGAAAAAGCTCGAACACAAAAAAGCTGAAAGATCTGAATTAATTGAAAAATTAAAGCACTAAATGTTAGTTGGCCGTCAGTCCCGTTGGTTTTATTCAATCGTGGGCATGTCCCGACATTTCTCCCCACGAGACAAAACTTCCACAAAAACGTTTTTTTGTTTGTTTTTTTTTAATCCCACTTTCTTGAACGCCACACGGACGCCCTGAACAGCCGCTCGCGAGCTCTTTGTTAATCTTACCTGAGAAATGTCATGAGTGTAAAAACAGCAAATTGAAAGTTGTCCCAGTCCTGTGAGCGGTACCTCCACATGAACTCAGTCCCTAACTTGATTCACCAAGGTAGGCTGAGCTCCTCCTCTTCCTTCTCAGATGAGGTCATGTGCAGGGAGGACCGTGAACAGCTCAGGGAACGTAGTACTCCTCCTCCTCATGTCAGGATGCAGGACATAACTGCAAGACTACAATTCCAGAAGATATGTTGCATCATCCAATAATCCACAAGAAATTACCATTAAAAAGAAAATATCTCAGACTCGCTTTATCCTTATGTTTCCTCTTCGCACAGGTATCAGTGAAAATAGGTAATCAGTGGTGACATCATCAGCTGATGAAAAGGAAAAGTGCTTTGTTTACATTGAGTGTGGCCCCACATGTCAAAAACTGCATATCTGGAAAACTACTGAAGGAAATTATTTCTAAAACGTTTTATGTTTGATTTCAGAGTTTATAATAAAAACTTTTAATTTGGGGGTACTTCCGGTCAACATTGCATTTGATGCTCTTTCTTCTCACCATGAACAAAATGTTTAAATTTCTGTTTTCAACAAACCTTCACATCCAAAATCCAGACTAGATGTACAGTAGACCAGAGGTTCTCAAATTGTGGTCCTACGACTCCCAGGAGTCTGTGAACCGCAGCTTAGGGGTCCGCAAAATAAATTAGCCTACAGTAAAATTTATTACAGTAATTCAATTCAGTTTATATCATTTATAGATCCTATCATTTTTTTAAGTGCATATAAACACAGGGACCAATACACCAGGAAGCAAACATACCTAACTAAAAAAAAAACATTGAGATGACAAATTGTTTAATCGGCAAGAGGTTTTTGAGAAAGTCATTGGAACTTTCTCTTCCCTTTATGGGGTCCCAAGACCCAAAAAGTTTGAGACGCCCTGCAGTGGACACACACTGAATGAACAGCTATACATCTCCAGAATAAAGCTGTCATTCAGTAAATCCCCTTTTAAAATTATATTAAGTTTAAGTTTTATACTATGGGCACTGGGCAAAATTTGTTTATGACCCCTACTTTAGCATAGCTTCTTTTTAAAGAGATCATAAAATAAGTGATTTTGCTAAAAGTCAGATGAACAAAGACATGAGCAATTACACTGTCACCCAGATTTCATGGCGGTAAACAAACATTGGTATTAAAACTTCAGGTAAGATACAGTATGCATTGATTTGTTTACTTTGGTTTATGGGACTATCTTTTTAATACAGTTGGTAGGTGATTATTTGGAGAGTATGTGAGGGGTTATTTGAAAAAAAAAGTTCTTTACTCTCATCTTCTGTTCACCAGTTCCACATTTGAAATTTAAAACACTTTAAAACTCAGGTGTGGGATTATAAAGGTAAAATCAAGTCATGTGATTACAAATTTACAAAAAGCTACTTATTAGATTTTGTACACAGATTATTTTGTCATACAGGAAGTATTGTCGTCCCATGCATGCTCATTTGTTTTTTTCCCCCCAATTATGTTGATTCAAAAGTGATCAAATGCAGCTTTTGTTTCAAAATATTAAAATCAGTTCCGATTTTTTGATTCAAGTGAATGCCTTAAATTTTCTAGATCAGCATTTAGATTGGAAATTTATTCTTAGAAGTACCTTTGAATTGATGATTTCTTAGTTACTTTCATTAAAGTTTTTGAAGAACCAATAATGCTGTAATTTCCCAGCTTCTGCAAAACCTTTTCATCCCACTGGAGCCACTCTGGTATGGTCTGTAGTGACCTCATGAGGCAACAATGCTTCATGCAGCTTGAAGGAATCCTGTTAACATGTCAAGATCACATTTTCCTCCTCGTTTTCCCTCAGTGTGAGGTGTTTTCTCAGCAGTGCGGGGTCAGTGAGGCTCTTCAGATGGCTGGGGTGACACACACATACACACGTTGGCAGTGAACGCACCACGCCTGCAGGTCAGGGGAACCTCCTACCGCTCAAAGTCCTCAAACAGAGCAGAGGTGGTGTCAGAACTTCACACACAGATGGCATCAAAGGCGAGCATGGACAGCAGGGAGCATCCCGGAGAATCTGAGGTCAGCATGTTGTGTTGACAAGGCTGAGCGTTGTGGACCTTCCTTGGAACAAATGAGCAGATATTTGCAGTTTTTGATGCAAACAGAAACAAAACAAGGACAAATCTTCAGAGGCTGTGGATGGAAGATTGAAAAGTGAGTTTTAGCCACTCGTGTTTGCTAAGGTCAGTTACTCATGAGATATTCTGGTGACAGGACAGACAGGCCTGGCTCATGAATACCAGCAATTACATTAACTTGAGTCACTTTTTGATTTTACTTTTCAGGCAAATTAAAAGAGGAAACTTAACTTTTCCCCCCTTCAAATTGTATTTTGTTGGAACAGTTTGGCTTCTAGAAATCCGTTATGTGCTTTTGACAAGACTAAGCAAGTCTTTTAGGAATGTACATAATTAGCAGAATATGCCTAACACTGAGGAAAACACTTTACCAAAAACAGTGTTGCTGCCATCTAGTGGTCATTTTAGACAGTTGCAAGTAAAGATGAATAAACTAGTGTCAGAAAGGAATGCCATGGATTTATTTTGAATAAATCTACAATAAGTGCCAAGCAGTACATTGATTACACAGAAGACATCACCTAAAAGCTGTTCAAGCACCACTCAATTTTCCTTTAAATCCATTTTTTAAACTTCCTTTAACCTAAATGCCATCAGTGTCCTTAAACATTAGCTGGTAAACAACTACAGCATTTCTGAGAACATAATGAAATATACAATAAGCGCTGGTTGAAGGCAGAACCCAAAACAAAAGAAATTTCTCTTCTAAATAAACTCTGAGGAAAGTTTTGTTTTCAGATAACTTTAAAGTCCCCTTGGGATCTTTGACACTTCACGTTTCACAGCTGACTGGACCCAGCTGCCCTGCTCTGCGAGGGGGCGGGGCGGCCATTTGAAACCGACACATCACTTCCTCGGCTGCTGGATGAAGAAGGTTCGGGGACAGTGGGGCTTCTCCATGGAGGGACAAACCTTGCTGTGCCTCACGCTCACCGGAGTCTCAGGAAAGTTGTGGCTCAGCTGCAAAAACGTACAGAGGGAGAGTTTTATTACCCACAAACCTCTTCAGCTTCAGAGGCAAAAGAAGTTATTCTGCTTGGTTAAGAATGAAATGAGGAGACTTTAAAAAATAATTATTAAAAAAAAGGTAATAATTGTGTACCTTGTCAAGAGATCCTGTGAGAAGTATGCCAACTTGTTGCATCCTGCTGAAGGAGGCGAGGGACCGGCTGCACAGGTTTGGAGCAAACAAATTAATCTCATCCATTTACGATCAAATTGCTGCTAATTACACATGATTCTGGTCCCACCTTAGTTTTTCAGGCCTCTTCGTTTCCTTCTCTGGAGTCCCATGGGTGGTACCTTCCTCTAAACCCTTCTTTGCCACCCGTTTACCTCCTGCCTTCACTATCAAGAAAAACAAAAAAAAGTCTTAATTTTCTAAATAACTTTAATGATAAAATGATTTAATGGAATTTATAAAAAAGGACATTTATGCGTTTTTTTTTTTGCATGTATTGTAATCAAGTCAGAGGCAACAAGCTCTGACATCCCTCTCCCCAGGTCCTCCTGGGGGATCACAAAGCATTCAAAATCTCTCAAACCAAGACCAGTGATCCCCCCCATGATCCTGAGTTCTATGTGGTCAAGCAATTCAAAATAAGATTATGAAAGTGGACCATATTAAAACAGGAAATCTTGTACCTTCCTTGACCCAGATCAGGTAAGAGAGAGAGAGAGAAAAAAAAAGGAAGGTTACCTCCATCCTGTGGACTCACAACCTATCAGTGTTGTGTTCCGTGTGAACCTGGATTCCTGGGGACATAAACTGGCTCTGGTTTCAGGTTTTGTTGTAGTCGCCCCACTGCAAAGTTCTACATGAGGACCTGGTACGACTAATGAAGGACTATGGGTGTATGGCTGTGGCTGATTTGTTGACGTGACACATAAGTGGGCAGAAGAATTGTGAGAGATTGAGAATTAAGTTAATGCAAAACGTGGATTTATGTGTGATGCACATTTGTATCCAACTTCAGACGAAATATTTAGACGAGAACAGCAAAACTTACCAGAAATTATAATAAAAATCAGAATTTTTTTAAATTTCAGCTAATCAGGAGTGATTAAAAGTCAACTAACGAGAGAGATTTGCAGAGGAGTAGTTTCACTGAACTAACAAGGCTGCTGTATTAAACAAAACATCTACAAACTCAGGTTTATAGATTTGTTTGTGTAAAAGAACCCGATTTGTTCAAAACAGATGACTTTCAAAACCAGGGGGGAGGGGAGCTTTCTGTCCGTCTGCTGGAGCAGCGGAGGAAAAAACAACAATGCTTCGAGCTGAAAAACCAGGTTTAAAACAAATAAAACACAGAACTAAAGTTTTTACCTGCAGGTGGGTGACCAGCTTTCAGCAAAGCCGCCTCCTTCGCTCCAGATTTAGTTAATTGTTGCACCATTTTGTGAAAAGTTTCCGCAGCACCATTAAACGCTAACAAGAAAAAAAACAACGCTTTGGGTCTGAACGCCCACTCGCTTGTTTTTATGCTCAGGCTGATGACGCCCAGCAAAGCTGCAGGAAGCCGCAGACACGCCTTCAGCTTTCTTTCTTTTCTTCTTTGCTAGTTTTGTTTCTCCGCAGCAGATGTTCGGATCATTTGTGGAGAAAAACAAACTGAACACAGTTGAATATATGCTTGTTTAGAATTAATCAGTGAACTGGTTTATCGCGCGATTTTACGCTCAGCGCATCTGTTGTGAATGACTCTCAGTACTACCCGCCAAAATTGTAGCCTATTTATTATCTGGAAAATAATTACTCACCTTAATGCTTGTTGGGGTTTCTTTGGTGTGAATTAGGTTGACTCCAAAAGTTAATAAGTCATTGATGCACATTCAGTGATTATTTCATGAACCATATCCTTTCAGTTTTTCCTGAGATATTCTATTAACAAGCGAACAAGATTCATGCCAGCAGTTTACGCTAAAGCTTTAAATAAACATATCAACTAATGCATAAAACTTAATTTCTTTGTTGGTCTCAGTTTCAGCTACTATCCCACTAAATTGTAAGTAATTATATGTAAAATTGACAGAGTTACAGCTATCTTTGTGTTTTTTCAGTTCAGTTGGTTGTGGCAGCCATCTTGAAATAGAATGACTCTAAAAGTTAATCAGTTGGAGACATCTATCCAGTGATAACATTCAGGGAGTTTCATTAAAATATGTTCAGCGGTTCATAAGATATTTTGCTAACAGACGCACGTGCAAAAACATGATATACTTTCGGCATTGGGTGATAATTATTGTAAGTGCTGTTATTTTAGGAAGCTATGACCCTTCTGACACTGGAAAAGTCTACAACTTCGAAATTTTTAAAAATGCATTGCCAATAATGCGATAAAATGAACATATGAAGTGTGTTGTTTTAAAAAAAAGTCCTTTAACTTTAAATTTTGTTCTTAATTTTAGTCGTTTGGTTGTACTTCAGTTTTACTTTAAAGTTTAGTCTACTGAAAACTAAATATTTGAATAACTTCAGTCCCAATTAAATCCATTACTTTATATTTTTTTAGTATTTTCACACAATTCATAAACTCTTAAGTTCAGTTTTAGCTGGTTTAAAGGTCAGCTGGCTGTGGCAGCCATCTTGAATTGTGTTGACTCCAAAATAATTAATAGTCGAGGTACATCTCCTGATTATTCGTGAGTTTCAATTAAATTAATCCAGTGATTTATGAGATATTTTACTATTTGACGTCAGACAATCAGTTTAAAGAAAAAACACCTTTGCTGTTAAAAAGATGAAATTACACAACGGATTTAAAAAACAAAACTGACCTTTTATTTATTTAACATGATTATGATGCCATCTTTTTTCCACATATTTGTATAACTATACACATTTAGAGTTTTAACATGGCACAAGTTATTTCATTTTTTTAAAACCCAGTGCTGAGGTGTAAACCAGGCGATGCTGTAGTGTTCTCTGTATTTACAATAAAGTTAAAGAAATGTACAAGACTCCATGGCATTACACAGTTTCAACACTAACGTACAGATACAATCTCATCCCTCTATACAGTCCATCGTTACTTAATTATTTTGTCTTTTTACAGATGAGTTCAAAATTCATTTTGGCTTCAGCACATACACATCCCCCCCACATCTTGACTCTTACCTCGGACCCTCGTTTACACAACTCACATCTTTAACCATGCTATCACAGTTATGAGTTCCTTAAAGAAAATAAAACTAGCATCTACACACAACATGACTTCTCTCACGGTAGTGTCTAGTATGCCCCCCCCCAGCATGATTCCATCTTCTTCTGCTAAAAGAAAATATTCTTAAAAAAAACATTCCTTGATTTCCCTCTTTGGCACACGTCCCGCTTCTCCATCTGCAACCGCTCAGGTGAACTCCTCCTCCAAACGCATATCCGCTTGAAAAACAAACACTTCCAAAGACTGGTTCATGAAAAACATTTCTCATGTGCTTCTTTTTTTCTTTTATCACCTCTTATACCCCAAAATGAGACTCAGGGTTGGATGTTCTTGAATGGCAACACAGACATCTTCACACTTATACCCAGGAGTCAGGAGAACCCGGGTACTGCTCTGATCTGTACGAAGGCCTCCGTGTGCTCGTGTAATAATCCACGTAGTTAGCTGTGGATTTCAGTCCGTGAGGCTGGTAGTCCACTGTAGGAGGGTAGGTGATGACTTCTTCTAAAAATGTGTCGTTGTAGCCATGAGGGTGCTGCAGGTACATTCTGTAGGTATCGTAGTTCCTCCTGCTGGGCTCATCTGTGTAATACACAGGCTGCAAAACAAACAGGCAAGAAGACTGTAATTAATTATTAGGTAGAAACACAGAATACAGCCTGGTAAATACCTGGTAGGTGCCCGATGTGTACCCTGTATCACCATCTATTTACTCTGTAAGGTAAGTAACCCTGTAAGCTCTCATGTAGTACCAGGAAAATAACAGATAAGTAACAGGAATGTACCCGTTACTTTACTGGTATGTACCTGATACTTATCAGGTGTGTACCAGGTGCATACGAGATAAGTAACAGGTACACAGATAAATAACATGTAGATACCCTGTAAGTATCAGGTACATAGACAATAAGTATCAAGTAAATAATGGGTAAGAACCAGGTAAATACCATACGTACACTGTTAGTACAAAGTACATACTCTGTAACAGGTACAAACCAGGTACATATGCTGTGAGTACAAGGTACATACTCTGAAAATATCAGGTACATACACAATAAAAATCAGGTAACAAATAGGTAAGAACCAGATAAACACCATGTACAAACTATTAAGGTCCCAGGTACGTACCCTTTTAGTACAAAGTACATACCCTGTAAGTACCAGGTACTTTGAGAATAGGGTCTCTGTAGTCACTAAGTAGGAGTTTTTTGTTTTGTGGGAGGCGTTTGTCCAAGACGTGATTGGTTTGATGGACATTTGTGGGCGTAGTTTCTTAAAGATATCTTTGGTTAGATTGACTATTTTGGGTGGGGTTTGAAGAAGCTGGGGGCAGCTGGGAGTAGATTAGTCAAAACGACCAGAAAGCCCCTATATTTTAAATATATAAATATTAATTTTATTCGTAACTCAAGACAGGAAGGTACTAGCTGCATGAAATTTGAGCACCATACATGTGGAGGGATGTGTAACAATTCAGCTCAGTCAAAACAGCGCTAACCAGCCTGTAAAAAGGTAGCTAAAAATGAATATGAATATTAGTCATAACTTGAAACAGGAAGGTACTAGCTGCACGACATTTAAAGTCCTTAAATTATATTTACATGTTCGCAGTCATTTTATTAATACCATTACTTCCTCTTTTAAATTGCTCCACAAGACAAGTCAATCTGACCAATTTACAGTTTCACCTAGCTCCGCACAAACAATCATGTTTAGGACAAACCCACCCAACAAGAAACTCCCTCTATAGCTGTGTCCAAAACGGGAGGCCGTCTACCCGGTCGAGGTGGGCCGGGTCCTTGGTAGACCGCGATGACCGTAAGAAAGTCGCTGTGAATTTGGACGGTCAAGCTTTCGGCTTTATTCCCGCCCTTACCCAGCGTATGTCTGGTCGCCTAGCAACCGTGACAACGCTAAACAGATGCAAAATTAGGTCGAAATTAGAAAAATATCAATATATTAGCGTTATTAATGTCACAAAACAATAAAATTAACTTAAAGGCAATGTTTAAAGAACTAATGGACCCGCCGTAGATGCATGTTTATTCGCTATACCGGATAGTTTTTGTTTCTGACAAAAATATTTAAAAACATGTCTATACAAATAATAAAAGTATTATCAACAACCACTCAAAAATTTTAATTTTTATAACACCAGATTTTTAATTAAAACATATTCCTTTCACTTGCTTCATCCACCATTACTAGCAAAAAAAAAATCTCCGGTCGGCCCGCAATGCATTATGGGATATGGTGGGCCAGGAAGGATCCATCGGACCAGTCCTTTAATTCAGGGCAAAGGAAGGACGTATTTGTCGGCTGCATCAGAGGAATCTTTGGATTTGGTCAGCCTCCTTTGCGGCGCTGTGACGTAAGCGACCGACGAATTTGGCCTTCAGAGGACCCGGTCTCTCGTTTTGGACACAGCCTTTGTACTGCAGAGACCCCTACTTGGGTACTTTTTCTGTAAGTACCAGATGTGTACCCTGTAAGTTCAAGGTACTTTTGGGTACATAGACTATATGTACCAGGAAACTAACAGAAACATACTAGCTTGTATCATGTGTTGCTACCAATTATTTGTAAAAATTCACATTTTTACCTACATTCCATTTAGTCAAAATTACATTCTTTATTAGTGAGAATTTAAATAAAATATTACTAATACTATATTCCTATGAATATAAATTATATTTTAATAGCTACACAAAATAGACTGTTTTAGAAAAAAATATATATATATTTTAAAAGTTTAAATGGTCATTTTAACATTTAATGGCTTGACTGGATATGCATTGGAGATTTTCATAATTAATTTCATCCAAGTGAAAAATGAACCTTTCATGTATCCTATAATATTGTTTTTCCTCTTTCAGACCTCTTTAACAACTTTTTCTTCTCTTTTTTTGTGGTTTGGGCTTTTAGATCCAGATATCTGAAAAACAAGTTTCTTCTTATAGGAATTTTATGTCTTGAAGCACAATAATCTATTTAAGATAGACTATTTATCAACTTCTTAACTGAGATTATAACATCTGGAATAATCAAAATTATGTGGTGTGTTTAAAACCTCCAAAATAAAAGCACTGATTTTGTAATTTGACTTTCCAAAAAAAATTTAAAAATCAAGCAAAGTACTTCCATATGTTCTTACTGCTACTGTCAAAGCACACCTCAAACCAATTTCAGATTAGTTAATGACAAAACATGCAAGGTTACTGAAATTTGAGCAAAAAGCACATTTATTTAGCTGATTTTCTTGTTATTTTAATACAAAGCTAAGCACACAGAACATCCCAATCCCAGCAGTCACCCTCACTCTTGCTCATACAATAGCTGATGAGCTGGATTACTTCCAGAAATGCCAGTAAAATACGAGCCAGACTCTTTGTATTGGTCAAGTGAGGTAGAAGAGCTGATCATCATCACGAGTTTTATAACTTGAAGAGAACGAATAAACTATAGTCTCAATTGTGTACAAATATAAAGTGTTCTCCAAAAACTATAATCCTACAACAAAGAGGACTTTTTTATGGGGTTATTATATTCACCTGTGTTCTTCTGGGCTCCTCCCTTGTGGGTGATGAGTAGTAATATGGAGACGGTTTGCCAGACCCTGAACACGATAAAAATAATAATAAAGTGAGCGTGGCAGTGAATCAAATCGTGAGACTTAATGCAAAAACACATCATTTCATATCAGCGGGAAAAAATGTCGGCACACCCCCCCAAAGGGCAAATGTCTGTATTTAGATACAGCAGGATCAAGAAGTGCCGGGGCTTTGCTGGAGAAAAATAACACAAAATAATAGAGCTGGCTCCAGCTGCTCTGTTGTTTATATAACCCATGGGATGGGTATTTTCATTGGCACTTTATCAAACCGGTGGATTCCAGAAACTCAATTTCCACTTCCACACGTGAGACATGAAACGTTGAGGCTGCGGCTCAGTCTGTTTATTCTGCCCGCGCCACCCTCTGCTCCCACCAACCAGCGTAGGCTGGCGAGGGCTCTCGTCTGGCTGCAGTATGTCTGGGTGCCCACTCACTGCCCATCTGTGAGCTCAGTCTTGAACCTGCTGTTAATGGCACCATTGTGAAGTGCCCTCGCTTAGCCCACTTTAAAGCTGTGCAGGAAGAAGCTCTGAAGTGATCTGAGTTAACTGGCCCCACTGTCCAGGAGGAAATCATAAGAGGAGTTCAACTCTTATCTTGGTTGGGGAAGGAGACTGGGATCTGTTTGTAGAGACAAGCAGCTTCTCCAGTCTGGTGCAAATAATGAGGGCGATTCAAATGAGGTTTTAAAAAAGAAAAAAAAAGTCACCTGTATACTGTTTTCTGTGGATACTGCCCTCTCCTTGATAATTATAAAATTGCATAGTTGACTGAGGTCTCTGATAGTCTCTGATGGGGTCTCTATGCTCTTTGATGCCCAGCATTGCAGGAGATGATGTGACACTAACGGCTGCGGAAAAAAAAAAAAAAAAAGTTCAGACTTAAATTTCCAGAGGTGCATTTCAATAACAGAGTTTTAGCGGACATACCGGGGTGGCTGACTGGAGACATCTGAATGGTGCTGGTAGGGAGAGTGGGCTGGGACTTGAACCTGTCCCTCTCAAGTGTTGACACTGGTGTGATGAAATGGTTTTGGTTCCACCCATCCTGTAAAGGCAGTACGGAAAAGAAACGGTTACAGTCTGAGCAACTAAACAAGGCTCGCTGTTAGTAAACCCAGTCCTGTTTAAAGTCACAGTTCATACGCATCATATAACACATGTTCCATAGTTTAGCTAGTATTTCCTGAATGACATTATCATCATTAGGCCTGCACGATAAGCAATAAATCAATTAATTGCACTATAAACTAAAATGAAGTCAAAAACTGAAAAAGAGGTCAATAATTATCATTTTCCTGCTTGTTTGTTTTCTTCGTGTCTCCCTCTTCTCTACTCCTTAGCCTAGAGAAGAGAGAAGTCTGGCATCAGGTATTTGACAGGCGCATGTTCTCGTGGCTTTGTAGCATGAGAGCCCCATGAACAGGCATTTAGCTAGAGGAGTGTCTTCGGTTTTCTGACGCCTCCTTTCTGCTGGAGACGCCTCGGGACGTCCTCAGGGCACCATGCCGGACCTTGGGTTAGCCGAGAGTTTTTTTTTTGGTGAAGCCAGAGGAAGACACTTGCAAAATGAAGTGGCTTGGATAGAGGAAGTGGGAAGTGATTTTACAGCTTCAGTAGCTGTTGTGTGTTGTTTTCCCAATCTTCGGTCCAGGTCAGTTTGTAAATGTTTTTTCGTACGTAAATTAACATAAACTTAAGCTTATAAGCTTCGTAAGCGTTCACATTGAACTAACCTTTTTATAAATGGTACGCAGATCCCTGTACTGCCATAGTGTGTTCAGCACCTGAGCTGCTGCTTTCACCACCTTCGTCGAGTATCTGAAAAAAGTCAAACACTTTAACATACATTTCTGAGTCCTTCTGAATCCCTGCAACCTGAATTAACTTTACATTCTGCACAGTGCAGGACAGTATGATTGATGGAGAAATGTGTCCTCGGTGTGTTTTAACCTGGAATGTTACTGACTATACAGCAAGCTAGAAATAGCTGCTGTACTATCATTCCACAGGGACGATAAAGCTCGGTGCACACAGAAACACCTTCCCAGTGGCTATAACGTCTCCTTCAAGCATTTAAATATACGTATGACAAAACCAAAGTCCATTTTCCAGGACAATAAAAAAAGAATGAATAAAAAAATAAAAGTTTTTCGACAAAAACACGCTCCAGCAGCACACCTGTCTCCTCTGCCCTTCGTGATGTTGAACAGCTTCTCGATGCCGCCCGTGTCGGCCAGGGCCTTCGCGTTTTCCATGTTTTTGCTGGTGACCTCGTGCAGGGTGCAACAGATGGCTGCCACAGTCTCGTCCGACAGGAGGGAGGTGTTTCCTCCAGGGAGGCGGTTTACCAGGTCCCTCATTGCGTACTTCCCTGAGGGGAAGGAGGGAAGGCGATGTGAGACACGCAGTTAATACAAAATAACACGCTGTGCTGCAGGTTTATGGGAAAGAGCTCAGGCACAGAAAGAAAAGGGGAAAGTTGCTGCACATGCAAGAAAACGGTCTATTATGGTGTTTCAACGTGTTGCAAAATGTTTATGTAAATGTAATCCACATTGACCTCAACAGCCGTGATGCTACTTTAGTATCAGGAACTATAAATTAGAAAAACTGTCCACTACACTGCAGGCTCGATCAGAGTTAAATGACACTGTAAGGGTTTACATGTAAAACACCCATCTTCAATGGAAAAACGTAAAGAATAATTACACCCTCTAGGAGAGGAAGAAAAACACGAATTTAGTCATTTAATCTTTGTTTGAATGTTCCACAGAAAACTGTGCTTTGACCCTTCAGATTAACCTCCTTGACAGCTTAACTTTTACTTGACTTACAACTTCTGGTTAAATTTTAACTCTCCTTTGCAGAATTAGCTGATTTGTTGATTTTCAGGCACACCCATGACTTTTGAGCACTTTCATTTATATCTTGTTCAATCTATGCCCAACTTCATTTTCCACATGGTGTTCTTCTGTTAACACACCCAGGTGTTCACACTGCAGGTCTTAATGCTCAATTCTGATTTTTTGCAAAAGTCTTTTTATTTTTTTGTGAGGACGTTCACATTATATTTTAAATGTGACCTCCATTTAACTCTAGAGTGAACTTTCTACAGCTCTGCTGTGACCCCCATGTGCAGATGATGATGCGATATCACATTCAGCTGGCTGTTTACAGAAGTACCTAAACATGGATGCTTCTCTTTAGCATGTCGATTCTGAAGTTGTTCAGTCAAAGGCAATAAAATAATTATCTGGCATGCTTGTTTAGTCCAGTGTTTATATCTGAACCTGTATCTGACCTGATGCTTTGCTGCATAATTTTATCTTTGGAACAAAGCGATGAGCTGGAAGTAAAGTATCAACTGAGTAACAATATCGACATGGTCCATGACCGATGCTGGACGTTACTATCATATGTTTCTGTGGATTCTCAGTCCTCCATGATACAAAAAATTAAAAGAAAAAAATTCTAATACAAAACAACTGGACTTCTGTTCTGTAGCTGAAGTCGTGTGGAGCTACAAGATTTAAACAGAATGACTCAAGGTTAGTATCATTATAATTGGACTGATCAGCTCACCTTAGGACCAGGACTTCAGTTGCTTTGACATCAGAGACAGTATGTATCAGATTCAGTACTACATACTGAAAAGGCCTGGGTTGGATTTGAAAAAAATCTGATTCGTCACGTTCAGACTGCCATGAAAAAATCCGATATTGGTTGATGAGTCAAAAAAAATCGGATTTGGGTTGCATTTGCCTGCAGTGTGAACGTAGCCTAAGTTTCAGTTGTTTATCTTAAGAATTTGAGATATTTCTAAGCACCTTACAAATTGGGTAGTTGCATTTGTCCACCAGCTTAGGGTGTAAACACCCTCTTTAAAAATCACAGTTGCTTCTGACTTTACCAATAGCAAAGTTAAACTATTAAGCTGAACAGTCACATTAAGTTAATATAGAGTTTTGTTCAGCTTTTACAGGAGAAAATATACATCTAATAACAGCAGAACTTCTGACCTATGAGCTCCTTGTTCCTGTTGTCCAGCGCCATGTTTCTCAGAGCAGTGGCGACTGAACACACCACCCTGTCGTTGTCCATCCGCAGCAGTTCCACCAGGATGGGAAGGCCTTTCTCTTTACGAACAGCTGAACGGATGTATGCTGCAAACTGGACATGTAAAAGGCACTCAAGTGTCAGAAGGGTCTTCATGTCACACAGGAAAATTGCTAATATACGAGATAGATGTGTAAAGATGTACCTTCCAGTTGCCAGCTGACAGGTTCTGAAGGGATCCAGCTGAACCCTCCAGAGTAGCAGGATTGGAGCTCTCAGCCAACAGAGTCAAGTAAGGCTTAACCACTGAAGGGTGCCACAGCATCTCTGCCCCCTTGGGAGACTTGGAGAAGCCAGGAATAGGTCCCACACCATCCCACTGAAAAAAAAGACTGGACTTTAGAGATCTTTTATCTAAACAATTTAATGTAAACCACACAGAATAAACAGACTGTTTGGTACTTTTTGTGAAGTTTGTTACACACACAGATGTTTTCTCCTGGAAATAATTTGATTTTGATATAATAAACATATATAAATATGTGCACCCACCAAGTCTTCCTGCAAGCTGTTCTTCTTCTTCTTCTTTTTCCTACCCCAGCAGCTGGAGTCCACCTCTTTACTGGGCGACTCCCTGCCCAGGAAGCCGTCCAGCTCGTGTCCACCCATCAGTCCAGACGGCATCATCTCCAGCTCCAGACGATATGAAAGGTTCCTTAGAGTGCAAATGCAATTCTCCACAATCTGGCAGGCACAAGAAGGAGGGGCTTCAGAGTGGGAACTAATAGCTGGGGCTTTCAAAATCACCATAACAAAAGAAACAATTAATTTTGTGCAGCCTGCTACCTACAGCCCATGTGTAGGACACAGGCTTGCTGCTAACTACGATATTTCAATTAAATATGGACTCTAAGGGTCTCAGATTAAAAATAATATTTGAGCCACAGCACAAGGATTTTAAATGCTGAAAGACTTTTGTATAAGTTCGCTTTATAGAACGTCAATCAATAAAATAAAGAGAAACAATTTTCCACATTTCTGTTGTTACACTTGACTATTTCAGTCACTGACAAAGCAAATATTTATGAGCAGAAAATTGTAAAACTACTATAAAGCATGACTCTTAAGGTCTACTGTGGTGCATGCAATGGTTGTGCTATGAAAAAAGCACATTGAAACAGTTGCTGCTAACTGCTGAGAGACTCATTTAGTCACAGGCAATAAAATGATTCAATAAGGGTAAGCCTCTTATCGTGTGGCAGCATATTCTCCTTTTGGCTAAGTGTGTGTGCTCGTTGTGATTATGGGCGGACAGGAGGCTTTGTGTGGCGTACCTTGCTGTCAAAGTCAGAGGTGTTTACGCAGGCTTTGATGACGTAGAGCAGTGAGTCAACCAGGCCCTCACAAGTACGCATTTGTTTTCTGGCCTCCTCGCCAGCTGAACTCAGGTTCCTTTATAAAAAGAAACACACAAACACATACCTTCGGTTATGGCTTTGCACACAGGCAAACACACAAAGTGACAGCTATGTGTGTGTCCCACTTGAAAGCGTCATGTGGGCTTTGTCATTCTCAGACTCCATCTTTAATGTATGAGGTGTGTTTGTTTGGTCTGACTCGAGTTACTACAGTATTTTACTGGGTAAATAAGAAACCATCAGCTGCACCACCGTACAAAGAGGTGCACACACATACACACTCTGCTAACTGTCTCTAATTAAAGTCTGAGCTCCTAACAATGTCTTCAAAGCAAGAAGCCAAAGGAGAAAAGCTGGGATTATTACATCGTCTTTGACTAACAGACTTTGAAATAGCAATGACTTTAAAACAGACAAGACAGGCAATAACTGTAGCAGAAAATATACAATTAAGATTCTGTTTCATGTGTCTGTGGTGAATCAGCTCAGTTTTATTCGTATTTTGAACAATAATAAAACAATTTGCAGAAGCGATGCAGGATGAGCTCATTTCTGATCGGCTGTAATGGCATCAAATGTCCACAGAGGGGTGCTGGTGTCCAATGTGATCATCAGGTGGTTTACCTCAAACAGCCGCTGGTGTTCCTCAGCACAAGGGAGGAGTGGAACTTCAGCTTGTGGTCGTCATCGAAAGTGGAGCTGCTCCAGCCAGAGTGAGGGATGATCACAGTGTTGGTCAGAGTCGATAAGGCGTCCCGGATGATTGTCATCTTGACTGCGTCGCACGACGAAAGGTTCCACAGCACCCCTGAGGACGAAGACACAAGCATGCACACAGAGCCTCTTGTTATGTCAGCTGTCATGTGCAGTTAGAGCAACCTCTGAGAGGGAAACAACAACCTGCAAAAGGCTCAGGATGCTGCAAACAAACAGGCCGATATTCAGACAAAGAGCCTGAGGGAAAAATATTCTTTTTTAGAGTGAAACCACAGCTCTATTAGGAAGACATCAGAGGTTTCCATCATCTGCGGTGGATATCCTAGAAGGACAGATTATTGCTTGAAATGGGAAAAAAAGGGACAAGGCAAAGATCCACACGGCTTAGTCAGTTGAAATGAAAAATAAATAAGTTAAAGTCTCCAGAAACCATGCCATCATTTCCCTCTGTTCAAATATACTTTGGGTAACTACTGATAATCATGTACAGTCCTGACAGCCTTTGATGCTGCATCTGTCGAGGATTACCCAGCATGTAGCATGTTCTTCTAATTAGACGGCTCTTGCTGCAAGGCTTACGTCGAGGCACAAGTCGACTTCTGCAGAGCGACTGTAACCTTGCAGGAGGTGAAAGCTGCACGAGCTCGAATGTGCTGTAAATTGTCAGCTTCTACTCAGAAATTACCATGATAAAACTTCAAGGGGCATGGTACAGAGGGCTAGAAATCCAACTCTGGTCCATTTTTGTCCAACAACTACTTTGCTTGTGCAGAACACAGCCCATGACCTGCAGCCCTGGGGCCTGCTTTTACACTGAACTCAATTTTCATATGCATTATTTACAAAAGTGCTCTCAAATTTTCCCTTTCCCAAATGATGTATTTATTTTCTCTCAGCACATAATACTCTCACTCAATTTGAAGCATTAGAGATGATAAAAGTCTATAATAGGACTCAGGAGCCCAATTCAGACACTTCTGGCACAAAGCTGTGAAGAAATTTATACCACAGACACAGTGTCTCCACTTCTGCAAGTCATTTAATCAGCAAAGTTCATTTTAATCATCCCTAAATGCTTCGATATTTATTAACTCCAGACATGAACTGTTATTACTTCACTTAATATTGTGTCAAAATATCACGAAAAAGCTAAGTTTTTCATGCATATTGGAGGCTGTCAGCGGTGTAAGCCAAGCATCAGGTTAGCTGCCATCTTGAGCCAGTGACACATAAAGACTCACACTTTTTCCACAACAAAATCCAAGCACTTTTCAAGCACTTTCAAGGTAAAGTGTCAAACCTTTTCAGCATCAAATTTCTTAGCAGTCTGTAACTCTGTGCACCTTTCTCCATTGAGCTTTATAACCACAGCACACACAGCATTCCCTGTATGAAGGGAACATATTAACAATCTAAAATACTGTGTAACTGAATAAAAATCTGCAAATTATGGTATTAATATGAAATGGACATTTAGGCAGAAGGAGCTCAAAAGACATCATGACAGCAAGCATGATGGAAGATTGTCAAACCACAGCTACTTTTTGCATAATTAAAACATTAGCTAACCACCTTTACTAGTATTTTGAATCAAAATGTTTTGTTGCTGCACATTTTAAAGTAGAGCAGATTACATAAAACCTTAGCTTGAGCCATCCTTCAAACAATCAATTTGCACTTTACCTGCAAAGTTGTAAGCTAGCTTAACTTTACTACTGTGGATTACCTTTTTAAAGGCTTGAAGGCACCAAGTTTCCCATTGCAAACAGCTGCAGGTCTTTGCATATCTTGCAGGAAGCTACTTGACAATTTGGTCCTTGTTATAGCCATGTTTTTTAATCTAGGGTCTTTAAAACGCCTGGCATGTTGTTTTCTCCCGCTCACCAGAGACGTGCGCCACTAGAAAGACCCAGTTACGTGTTCAAAGTAGGTCTGCTTCATAGCTGAGGACGCCGCTGGTCCAGTGGGTGGTCTTTTCATCATGTGATGTCTACTGCTCACATGCCGATATTATGAAAAGGAGCAAAGCATCTGAGACTTCATTTAAGGCAAAATAATTGCTTGCTATTTTGTGTATTTAACATAAAAATATCAAATTGGGGTATTTCATCAAACAGAGTGATCTTTATGACACAACTGTGCAGTTAGAAAATCAAACACTTTTAAGGACTTTATACAGAAATCGAGCACTTTCCAAACCTTGAAAACACTGTTAAATCAAGCATTTAACACGGATTTTAAGCACCAGCATGAACCCTGAAAAGCATTTCTCTTGCCACACAAACATATTCAGGTTTAATTTTTTTCCAACATCACACAAAAGGCGGCGTCTTCAAACGGGACCTCTAAAAAACCTCTGAATATTCTTCATAAAACCTCCCATCCCTGCTGACCAACTTTGCCTGCTTTAACTTCCCAATCAACTCAACCCACAGCCCACCTCCAGCCCTTTTCTCCACACCCACTCTAGCAGCAATTTGTAGAAATGAATGTTCTCTGTAGGATATCAGATTGGTGCTACAGAGGCAGCATGCTGAGGAAATCAGCCGCAGGAATTACTGAGGTGTGACTGACAGCCCTGTCAGCGGTGCAACACCAGGAGCAATACCCATAAGTCATATCTGACAGCAGGATGGACCAAACCTGTGTATGTGTGTGTGTGTGTGGACGGGTTTTTCCTACTACGTGGGGAAAATTTCCTCAAAAAAAGCAGCCTCGTGGGGACTG
>JARVJO010000061.1:11808600-11828793 GCA_031762555.1 Cynodonichthys magdalenae | reverse complement strand
TGAGGTTAATTTTAGGGCATATGGTCAGGGTAAGGCTATAAAGTCTAAAAAACATGAATGGAAGTCAATGGAAGGTCTCCACGGGGTTCAGAAACAAACATGTGTGTGTGTGTGTGTGTGTCTAGGCATTGAAATATCCAAAATTGTATTTATTTTTTTGCTCTGTGGCCTCTTTTTTGTGCTTTTGCTTGACTTTTAAACATAGACACAAAAATGAAGTCACGACACAATTAACTGAAGTTCTATAGGTATTGATAAGGATCCAATCTTTTATACTCTGAAAACAAAACAGAATTCACCCAGAAAATAGATAAGAAACAATCTTTGAGTTCCTATCAATGGCAAGAACAGAAGGTATAAACCAAAAAAAGTGTAGGTGTCACTTTTTTACACATACAGTATTATCAAAATCAAAACAGCAGTACTTTCTTTCCTATTTATTTTCCTAAAGAAAATCTCCAACAAACTCATAAACGACAATAAATCAAAATCAAAGCGTCCTGCATTTGGGTAGCAAATGCTTTTTATATATTTTTAAATTTAAAAACACAGTTTTAAATCTTCACAATTATTGCACACATGAATCCCTTTAACAAAAGTACAATTGTTTTTAATGATCTTTGATTTTTTTAACAGACCTTTCTTTCATAATTCATATTTTGTTTCTTTAACTTTTTTTCTTTATTTTGTATGTAATATAAGAAGTATTTAGAAAAAAATTGTTGGATGACCATAATCTGATGCATTTATATTTCATATAGCTTTCTTCTTAAGGATGTAGACAGGTTTTGTGTTGGTTTTATAAGAATTTCCCCAGATCTCCACACAATAATTCATGTATGAAAGTATTAGGCAATAGTATAAAATGTAAAGTGATTTTTTTTAAAGAAAATATTTTATTTTATTTAATATTGCAAGAACTTTTGATATTTTAGCTTTTACATTGTTAATATGAGCCTTCCAATGCCATTTGTATCACTCCCAAAAAATATATTTCATACATTCCTTCTATTTCAACTTTATCATAACAATTCAAATAAATGTATGAAGATGTATTTTGATGCTCTGTAGGTTAGCAGTAACAGGTCCCAAGGTTTTGATGTGATAAAGAGAGGTTAAAGGGGAAAATAATCAATGAAAATGTATCAAGTTAGAAAAATTTTGGCCCTGTTAACACAAAGCAGTTTAAAGTGAAACTGATGCGTAATATTTTTGCAATCAACATCAGAAAATCTACGTCTCCAGAAGATCATTCATGTGTAAACTTTGTATGGCAGTCCTCTAAAAGCATTGGTGCCAAACTAGACACACCTTTGTTGCACATTGTTGTCATGTGAAAATACAAAGGTTGATGCATCTCTTTACAATAAACAGATGTAGTCACAAAGCTAGAACCACCAACTGATCTATTGTACATAAACATCATGACAATGACTCTGCTGTCACCCATCTGGTTTTGTTGCTGGCCTGCTGCTGACAGACACACACTGAAGCGGCACTGAGCTGCTTTGTATTGTGTGTGTGAATTACAAAAGGAGGAGGGCTCACCAGGGTCATTGATAGGTGCAAGCAATGTGTAAAAAAGGCTGATTTAGATGTCATTAGGTGTCTATCACTAATCATTCTCCACTGAAGCTTGCATTGTGTTTGAATCCACTTTTCCACATCAGGACTTTGCATGTAGTGAATCTGTTTCTGCCACTTTCTGCAATTTTCTTCTCGAGTTCAACCTTGGATTACGTTAGTTTTTTTTTTTTATTTGTCCTTAGTAGCAAAACATGCTGGCTAGAAGTGTTGACCAGATTGAAAAGACTTGCTGAGGTTATTCCTCCTGCAGAGTGTGTCACACATCGCCTTATCCATACACGTCTTATTCATTATGAATACACAAAGCTTCAAAGAGGTACGCAACCTATGTGTTGTCTTTAGAAAAGACGTGCGCAGGTATAAACGACTTTAAACCTTCAATTTGTCCTGAAAGTACAGTCTTGTCCTCTGACTTGGTTCACTGTGCTGCATGCAGCTTTCTGCAGATGTTAGTCAACTGGAACAAGTTGCTTACGTTTCCATAAAGGAGCTATTGTGTGTGTGCCTGAAAGCAAGTTTAATAGTCATTTTACATAGCATTTATCCATTGTTGGTCATATTGTTATGGTGTTTTATTGAGAATGAACACATCTTGAAAAGCTGTCTGTTTTATTAAACTTTTAAGATTGGACAGCTGAAACAGAGATCTGTCACTGCTGCATGAACTAAAGTTTGGAGTCAGCTTGGTGTGTGCTTTTAAGAGTAGTAGGCGTTTCTCATTTTCTCTTTCATGAAATTGAAGTCGGTGAAGTATGGCTCATAGCTATACCTGGATTTGTGCTGCATCAAATTAATTTCAGCTTTTATTTGAGCTTCTTGCTCTTTATTCTTTGGGAAAAGACACAAAAATCCTTAGAGACTAGTGTGCAGTTGTGACTTTCTGTGTAAATTGTAAACTTTGTTTCTGACTCTTTGGATCAAACCCTGGTTAGGCAGACTGCTCAGTAAAATCAATCCAAGATAAGAGAAGATAAATAAAATCGAACACCTCTGAGAATGCGTTGCGAGCTAAAGAACGAACGGTGAGCTTGGCCTTTTGATCTGAAGGGCAGTTTGTGGACAGAGCAGCTGCTGGAAAACAAGGAAGTTAAGGCAATGAAACTGCCCCGGTATGACACACAACATGACCCTCGACCTCAAGCAAGGGTGGCCTTTCTTCAAATAGTCCTGAAAAAGACACCAGGACCTCCTGTGGGGAGCTGAGAGTCGAGAAGGAGCTGTCCATGCCACAGACACCCACGGGTTCTTACAACTGTTCGGCCTCCGAACATCCCTCCTTGCCTAAGAGAACTTATTGAAATTCCATCTCTTCCATACATGCCGCTTTAAACGTGGGAAGAAACTGTTAAAAATAACTGGTTTGCATAGTGGAACACCTCTTCACGTGGACTCTCATCAGCTGTAATTAATCGAAAGTGATTCAGCACCGTTGACCTTTTCAAACCGCTCTCAATCCTGGGGTCTGAACCACCAATTAGCTACAGGAGCCTTTCTGAAGAGTGGATGAAAAAAGAAAACTTCAACAGAGCTCACGTTTGCATTTGCTCTTCCAGACTGGGAAACAGATGCACGAAAACAGACATTTTAGAGATTTTTGATCTGTGATTTAAGATAAACACAAATGCGAGTGAAAACAAATTATGTTTGTGCTCTTTAAAAATAGCTGATTATATCCTCCGCTGGTGTGTGTCAGGCTGAGTAAATATACACTTGACTGATAGAGCAAGCTAAAAACAATCTCATCCCAGTTAATACAGAATTACTGTGTTCATGCTCTGACTGTATTGTTCTCCCCCCGGGGGCACTACTAGGCTGCAACCTGAGACCATGTTATAAACAAGGCAGGAGTCCAGCACAAACAGCTGACTCAGCCACCTGGAAGCCAAATGTCTTGGCTTGCTTATTTCAGAAGTGCTCCACCCTCATTCAAAACAACATGGATTTATATCCGATTTGCAGGGCTTAAACAACACACAAGCACAACTGAGCTGCACACAGCTCCGTGCAGAGGGGTGGAGACAGGAAGGCAGTTGTTTACAGACATGAAATGATTAAAATGCACAGCATCCTTTTGAAATATATGATATCAATCCTGTGGAATTTATTGTACGTTAGCAACGACTTCAGTAAAAAAATTCAACACTCGGTTAAATAGATCCATTATGTGCTGTTGGCAATCTATCTTAATTTACATTTCATCTAACAATAATTAATATTTAACAACAACATGAATCACCAAACTATCCCATACATTTCAGAAATTATGGAAAAAGAATGCCTCTTTACACTCTATTCTCTGCATCTGTAAAACTGACATCCTAGAGATCTGATGAAGTCAGTAAGCTGCTGAACAATGGTGGCTTTAAAGAGGACATATCACCCAAAATCCACTTTTTTAAATGCATTTTGTTTGTTTGGCTGGATGGACAAATCTTCCATTATTAACATCTTTTAATTCATTTGTAAATAGAAAGTTTCTCTGCTGCTATATAGTCGTAAACCTCTCTCAAAGTACAATGGGAGGTGGGGGGGATTGTTTGAATTTAAAGAGACCACATCAAAACAATGATTTGAGACACACCTCAGAAAAGGAGGAATTCAGAACAAAGTGAAGGAAATTCATTCTGTTTACTTCTGACTTTTAATGCATCACACATACTGTTTAATTTCTAGGTTAACTACGATATATTCTGATTACTTATTTTGTCTAATTATCTATTTTCATGATTAACCTGTGATTTAGTCCATGTGCAATCTGCTTCGAGTGGCTTATGTCACGGTCACCTCAAGCAGAATGTGCTGTGTCTGATATGATTAGTTAAAACACGCCTTAATACGCTTACAACACAGCTATTTTCTCATGAGTCTGTAACAAGTTTGTTCGAGGATCTGGTCACATTAGGGAGACTGCCCCCAACTGATTTGATATCCGGTTTTGTTTTGAGGCCAAATCCTGAAGATGGTGTTATATGTGATCGCATTTCCTTATTTTTGGTTAAAATTAGAGACAATAAATGTCTGTATTTTTGTCCAGCTGCTTGGTTTTGTATTCTAGTCTTATTCTGTATTTGTTTTCTTGTTCCCGACGTGCATCAGTTTGACAGAACACGCTTTCTCTTTTAAAAGCATTGCAGTTCCACTTCATATAGACTCCAAATGAATGATTTAAATGTGAAGAAGAAGGATGTAAAACATGATTTGTCTCCTAATTGAATAAAAACTGGATTTTATTATTATCAAATAATGGGGGAAAAATATTGTTAAAAAATGCTTGTTAAAAAATAAATAAATAGGTTTTCATGGGCAGGATAACAATGTTTAGTTTATTTATTGTTTTTATATTTTACTGTTATTTAACCAGGCAATAATGATGGCTGTAGTGATGTTTTCAAGATTATACAATAAAATAAAGATTCTACAATAAAAAGATCTTAAGAAATCCCTAAATACTGAATGTTGATAATTAGATTTTTTTAAAATGTATATAAAACTGGATGTGTATTAGGTTTTTGTTTTTGATGATTAAAATGTCACAAAAGTCCTCAAAGTGCTTTAATCTTTTGAAACAGTGGGACTACTTTTTATCACATTTTAAAACATAGAAGTCTTCTTATTCTTCAACATGATGCAACAAACAATTACCATAAAATGTTGATCTTCAATGCAGACCTACAGCTCTGCACATAAGTCCAGTCTAGTCTAGTGCAGTTCATCTATTAACTATTATCAGGGTCATTGGTGCTCATATTCAGCAGTCACTGTGTGAGGGGCAGGGTACATCCTGGTCAAGTTACAAGTCCATCACAGGGCCACATAAAGACAAACTATTTTAGAGTTACCAATTAGTATAACAGTCATGTCTGTGGAGGGAAACCCACACATGCACAGAGAGAACACGTGAGCTCTACCCTGAAAGGTCCCCAGCATTCAGCTCTACCGACGGAGACACCGTACCACCCCAGTGCAGTTCAAAGTAGCCTGGTAAAAACCAGCCCCTTGTCCTTCACTTTGCTTGGTACAGACGGTCTAGACTCTCGGCTATTAAGAAACGATTGCTTGCTGGAGGCGTGGACTGGATCTGATTTACCCAATCGCTAACGTTTGGCCGTGACGTATGTAGTGCGCCAGTTCGATCGTGAAGGAAGCTATGCTAAGAAGCTAACCAGTAATCGCATGAGCTGTAAACAACTATCCTCTACTGGGAAGGGAGAAGTACCGGGCCGAATGAGATGGCTGTAAATGAGTGCTGCAGTCTTTGTGTGACAAAATTTAATTTAATCTGGAAGCCTTGTCAACATGGACTGAATTGTTATAACAACTGCTTAACTACTATTGGCCCGGTTGAAATTCTACCAGAGAAATCCATGTCAATGAGAGAAATCCCAGACGGAGCAGAGAAAGGATTGGAATTGAGTAGAACTGCGCAGGAAGGCAATGGTCAGGCTAAGTTCAAAGTGTTTGATAATAGAAATAGTACAGCTTGTTCTTAAACATAAAAACTAGATGAAGGGTGTTAAGTCTCATGCTAAGTTCTTTTTACTTAGGTTCTCTATCTGGTTCTTTTTGTCAAATTCTAAAGAAGTTCAGGTAAAACATGTCCAACAAACCATTTTCTTTGCCCATTTTTCTGCAGGGTCACAGGGCAGCTAGTGTTTATTTCATTTTGCAAGAGGTGGGGTACACCCTGCTTAGATCACAAGTTCCAAAGTTCCAAATAAGGTGACCGTTAAATTTTTTCCATTATGTTCCCGCTCACCAGTAGTTTATAGAAACACACACTTCTGCAAATATACTGACAATCTGTTTGAAATTTTTATGCATTTGCAGCCATAATGTGGACAAAGATCTAAAAAAACACACAGATGCATGATATGACGTTTATTTTATGATATGATAAATTATTTTAGGATTCACTTCCCACAAACACACACCTCCTCCACACATGCTGACTGACCTGTGACGAGCTCCCGGACTTCTGCGTCTACAGTTTTTCTCAGCAGGCGGAGCAGCGCTGGAATACCTCCTGCGTTTTTAACGGCGATCTTGTTGTCGTCCATCGCTTTGCCGTAAACAAGGTTTCTCAACGCTCCACACGAGTTCCTTTGGACTTCAACGACTTTGTGGTCAAGCAGGTCCACCAGGTGTTTAATTCCGCCCAGTCGACCCACCTGGTGATGAGGGATGAGATTGGGCACATGTTTAAATATTTATATTGTTCTTTTAATTTGTATGTTGAGGAGAATTAAGTCATGCATTTATTCATGTGTAAAGATATTCCACACAGTAAATTTATTCATACTGAACACAAATTATTTGGAAATGTGATGCTAATCTAAGGCAATGAAACGGCTTTAATCGAAGAAAGTGGGAGGCAAAAAGAATAAAAAACATTTTTTTGTTTTCTCAATTTCTATAAAAATAAAACCTCTGTTTTTAATAGCATAACATTAATAATTCAAGTGATATACTGACATTTGGCATAGAAAAACTGAATATTCTTCATAAAGCACACCTTATTCCACTTCCTACATCTTTTCACCAAAATATAGCCTCACAAAAATGCATAATGCTAAAAAATAAGACTGACCTTTAATATTCATAAGAAAATAAAAGTGCAAGTTAATAAAGCTTTCGTGGCTGTGGGATTCTCACTGGTGTATAAAATGCACAAGTCATGAAAAAATGAGTTTGTGTATGGGCTTCTAAAACTGCAGCAGATCTACTATACTATCTACTATACAAACCTAAATCAAATGACAAAAAATATATTAGACAATTTAATTTCAATCAAAATGAACAAATGATTAACAATTTATGACATGGATTATTTGTTGTTGTTTTTTTACCACAGAAATCACACACTCAGCAAAAATAACACCGATGTGATAGTAGCATCGGTTTGAAGATTAAAAATCAATTTATAAGCATCAAATAAAGCTGCACACTACAAACATTCTCTCCCTGCACAGAACAATTATTAAGCACGCACAACAAAAGGTGAACTAAGACGAGATAGACTCCACTGCTTTTTACGATCCCATTTTTACTGATAAAAAAGTTTGTTCTTAATAAAGTCATTTTACATTCTTCATAAATATTAATAAATGATCAATTCTCTTTAAATATAGCTAAACTCCATCCATCCATCCATAGCTAAACCGGTCGTGCCAAACAAATAAAACAGTTGGATTCAGTGTATGCAAACACTTTGGTAAAACACTTACCTCACTCTTAACTCGATTATCTCCAAAACACAGGTGCTGCAGGTAGGCAGCTGCGTTGGCCTGGACCGAGGGGAAGTGATGCTGGAGCATCTGGATTACCTCCGCGAGCTCTGGGTCACGCCATGCAAACTCTCTAAAAGTAAAAGTGGGATGAAAAAGCATCAGCAGAGCAACAAACACAAAGCAGCACCTTCTCCTCCCACAGAACTCTTCTGCACCTAAGGGCAAACTGAGAAACCCAGGAAATTGTGTTCATGTCCGGTTCTACAGCATGAAACAGCCCACTTTTGTTACACTTGAATTGCTTTTTCTATATAAAGGACTTTAAAGGAAAACGGTGGAGAATGCACTGCATCGAAATGTTTTACATATAAACTTTGTTGTGTTTGCAACTATGCACGATGATTTAATTACACTTCTCTTCACCTGCAAACGAAACACAAACTCAAGGACAGAAATGTGGTTAAACACTTTAAATATTCTACAACTGACCTGAATCCTGGTGGTTGCTCTTGTTTCTTTTGAGAAACTGCACAATGACTTATACAAATATGAAAAGAACCTCCAGTGTGCAGGTTTTACTGCAAGTGTTAATCCACACCTCTGTACAATATGAGCAGACGCAGCACTTCGGTGTATGAGAGAATCTATTGTTAAATAGCCAGGCAGAGTTGAGCCAGCTTAATGACCACAGCCCTGTGCAGCTATTCAGGGGAGTCTCTGTTTGAACAGTAAGAGGACACTAGTGTTGACCCAGCAGAACAAGGGGGTGCCTTGTAAGCACAAGTAGTCTCCCAGAACGACTGAGATGTGCTAAAGTATGCTGGTTAATCTACTGGTTACAGTAACACAACTTAACACTGAAACATGACAGTGCTAACCTGGGATCTTTCTGAATGCTGTCTATAGAAGGAGATCGGGTGGCGTCGTCATCCACGACGAGAGGCTGACGGGCGTAGGTCACATCGGGGGGCCTGTACTGCGCTGTACGATACGAATCATCGTAGGTGGCTGCTGTGTTTAGAGCATAGTTGTTTCTTTGGTAAGTCATTGCACTACGCTGGCTGGATGTCCTCTTCAGGCTTCCCACACCTGAAAAATAAAAACACTCAAAGATTAAACAAACAAACGAACAAACAAAAAAGCACCTGCAAAAAGATGAAGCAATGCAGGCAAAGATTGGCAAACATTTATCAGCTAAACTCAGAGCTTTTGCAAGCTGAGACCATTCCACAAAGCTGAAAACAAATACATGCTGCTGCTCCGACAGACTCTGGAAACTCTCAAACCTGGAACCAATTAATGACGAGGATAAAACAAAGCTCCCGTGGTTGCAGAAGGCAGAGCCATTATCCTTCAAAAACGTCTTTACTTGTTATTTTGCTTTTACAAGATTGCTTGTAGCCAGAGGGGGGGTTCTGCTAGTGTTCAGGCAGCCCAGGACGAACCAACTCACTCGATGAGCTGCAAATTCTTTCTTCGCCTCCTTGATCCTTTACAACTTTCTATTCTTGCACTAAGCTCGACAAACACAGCTAACAAAATTTAGTAATGCGGATCAAAAATGGTCAGGATTGAGAAAGTTCAAGGATAAAAAATTAAAAGAAATGTAATGTAAGCTACTTTTTGCTTCACTCATTACTCGTACGATCATTTAATGTAGCATAGTGTTAGGCACAATGTGTCACATACAAAACTGCATAAACAAGCTGGTAAAATTCCGCCCTCCTTCTGACCAAAGCCACGTGATCTGTGCCAGCATGACCTGCCGTGCTGGCCAGATCTGTATCAGCCATCCAAAAGAACTGGGCACGAGTGGGCTCTAGCTCCCTCCTACCACGAACCAAGACGTCAACTTGTGGCACTACTCCAAAAACACAATTTCTCGCATCAGTGCACTTCTATGTTGGGCAGCAGCTCAAACCCACAATGCAGCCATCTCCCCAAACCCAACCATACACAGACGTTGGAAGACAAATTACAAGCAACACAGCAGAGCTTTGCAACGTTAGCAAAACTTTTCAGATCCCATTCGTCACCTTCTCAGCAAATAATCGGTATACTTCATTTAACAAAATCTTACACAAAGAGGTGCAGTGTACGCTACCAGGAAAAGCCAATGAAGAGGAAATGACCCAGGGAAATATTAGAAAAATTCACAAAGAAAAACAAATGATCAGATTGGATTTTTCTAATGAAGCAGCTCGTGCAAAGAATCTATATTTAACGCCTCGCTAGTTTTATTTCTGATTATCTGTGGCATAAACACGCATGGCTTGTTATTTGGGGCTTCAACGCTGCATCAATGGCTTTTATCAAGTAACTTATCAGTCCAAGCTGATCTTTAATGTGCCATTGGGAAAGCTGAATGAAGTGTGTGTGTCAGTGGAAATAAAGCATCTGTATCTAAAGGAGATACAATGAAAGGAGAATGGCAATATAAGGAGAGCTGGGAGAGAGAAGGCAGTGGATGTGGGGAACCATGAAGTCCTCTGACTCATTGTCCTTTTTCAAGAGCTCACTGTGACACATGGGTAATGGATTCCTTTGACGCAGAATGACATATCAAAACCTGCCTATTAACTCGTGTTTCTGCATTTTTTGTCTGACAGTGAAGACAGGAAAGGAACGTGAGGCAGGGAAAAGTGGGTGGAATGAAAAGAAAAAGAAAAGAAATGGAAATCAAGAACAAAAAAGCAAAAAAAAAGAGAAATTTGTAACATACAGAGCTAAAGTGCAAAGAGACAATGATCCCCCAAGTAAGACAATACATCAGTCAAGGGCACTCTCATTAAATGGCAAACACTGTGAGATGTTGGAAGTCAAAGTGTATATAAGCACCTGATGTGAAAAAGATGTTTGTTTTAAACAAAACGATATGAGTTGAAAAGTCTGAGCTCTCCCTCACTTGCATCAAGATACAGAAATGTTGAAAGCAAAGAAGACAAAATAAAGGGTGAAAACAAAAAAAGCACATGTTTTTGGTGGATCTGTCACTTTCAAAACTAAGACCTAACTTTAGATTAAAATCTGGCTCCACAATTTTTGAGGTTCACCACACAACATACATAATTATTCATAGATGATTAGTTTTCTGTCACCCAGAAGTAAATTTTACATGGATATATATTGGGTAGCCTATTGTTTTTACTGAACACAAGTGTTGCAAATTTGTATGAACTGCTTAAAGTCAAAAATACTTTCTATGTTTTAGTGCTTTAGACCTTCTTTGCTGAAATACTTTCATTTTTGTCATAAAATATCCAGTTGCTGATCAATAACTTTGACCATGTCCATCCTTAGCTGGTCTAACTTCCTGTTTAACAGTTTACAAACTCCCATTAAGGCTATTGGAAGAAGTAGGGTAAGAATAATTTGGAACCAACCTGAAGGACTCCTGTAGAGGGTCCCCTGCTGGGTGTGGCTGGGGCTGCGGTACAACGGACCTCGAAATGTCCGATCTTCATAAATGGGTGCAATGTGGCGGTCTGGGGAGACGACGGACCTAATTTCCTGTCCAAGTTGGCTGTGCTGACTGGCATATGAGCTCCGTATTCCTGCAGATACAGGAGAATGGTTAACAGTGTAAAAAAGATGGTCACAAAGTGGTTTAGCGTAAATAAAGGGTATGAAGTGGTACAGGTTTGGACCTTGTCTGTCAATTATGTTTGTGAGCAAGGACTTTCATCTTGGTACTGATACACAGGAAAACAAATAAATAGGAGATCTTTGGTTTGCATTACGTTCTATTGTAGTTGACTTTTCCCCACTGCCTTGGTTTCCAATCAATATGCTAGAAAGAATGTAAAGAATGTAAGGATAGAAGGAATGTAAAAAATAACATTTGTAGAAATCTTAAAATAAATTCGAAGAAAGGGTGGTTTACCAAAATTGTCCAGTTAAAATAAAATGACTGAGACATTCTTTTTTGGTTACATTAGCCTAAAAGCTGAAAATGCAGTTGAAGCAAAATAAACCTATTCTTATGAGGCATAAAACTGCATGTTTCTACTTCTAAATTATGAAGAAGGTGTAAATGTTTTAGGCTTTTAGGCTGTTTTTCTGAAATGAAGAAAATTGGTGCCATAAAATGTAGAAAAGAAAGTGACACAAAACCATTTTAGTCCAAATAAATTAAATTAAAGTGATCAAAACTCCTGTTTGTTTGTATTAAACCTCACATCCATGAAGCTTACAGAGCTGTGAACCTCTGTGGACTACTGCACATATGGCAACTTACTGCTTATTGCACATATCGAGAGCCCACAGACGTCACTTGGGTCCTCTCTAACGGCACGAGCTCCGGTACAGACTGTAAATAAACACCAGGTCTACCAAGCAGAACCAGCTAAACGAGGGAGTCCTGTCATGATTTAAAAGGTAAATATGAATAAACAAGCATGTTGGCCTTCTTTGCGAATAGGAAAGGGAGAAACTCTGGAGACAAGGAGAGTAAAGATTTTAAATGAAGGTAACAAATCAGTCTGACACAAATGCATTAAAGATCACTCAGCTATATTTAATATCTATTATAACGGCTGTTTCTTGTACTGTAAATAAGTATTTAAGAGTTGTTTCAGTCCCAATTTGGTACTTTTTGAAACTAATAGAAAACTTACATCAGAGCTTAAAACAAAGACAGAATTTAAATTACACAAATTTTGTAGATTTATTACAACGGTGATATTTAAACCAAGTCTTTATTGCAAGACACGAAGCGCTTTAATGGTATTCCTTGAAATGAGTAAAAATAGGGATAACACTTACTAATTATCTGACAATATTTGTTTTTGAGTCCCACTGAATTTTTATTTATTCATTTTTTCATTGACATCTATTATGTGTTAATTGCATGACTATAACTGCTAACATGATATAAACTCTGTGCAAACAGGTCATAGCCTCGAAAATGAGCCGATGATTAAAAAAACAAAGAATCATGAATTTCGTCTGTGTTTTGATTGTTTCTTATTTTAGTGTTTTCAGGAAAAGAATATTTGAGAAAAAGCTGCATTATATACATCTACAAGCCAACTTCAACACAGAGTGAAAGCAGAACATCAAATGAAATTAACTTCATGGTTCTGAACTTGACTGGTTAAACCCTTACAAAATGTAAACAAAAAACCCTTTTTACCCTAGTTTTACAGGAACATCAGCAGATCGCTGCTCAGTTGACTGCTGATTGACATAAGTTACTGTTTATTTGAATGTAGAGCAGGTAACTGAGACCAATCACAAAGTAGTCACTCAGGAGACACATTTTGATGACACGAGCTGTCCACTTATCTTTACAGACCCAAGAACAGGTTATTTGAAGACAGTTGTGAATGAATAGAAGGAAAAAAAACTTTCACGCATACCTTCATGCATTTATTTCTCCCTTTCAGCAGCCTGACTCCTAAAAGTAGCCACATTTAAATAGCCAATGAGGAGAATGCCTTATTTACTCTGCTCCCTTGATAGAAGCACTGCAGTCACTTCTATAAGCATCTGCAAATTGTCAAGGAGAAATAACATTCTGCTGTCTGTTGAGGATGAATGGCCCACATTCCTTCTGCGTTACAGTCATTTAACTCTCCCCCTCAGTCCTCTCACCGTGGCTTTAACAGATTACACTTGGCAGAGGCTAGATGAAAGGCGGTGGTGGCTTGGCGTGTGCATGCTCTGGAGTAACAGATACAGCTGGGTGCATTCCTCAACAAAAACAATATTCAAGAATCTTCTCAGACCGGCCAAAAACATCTACACATAAAAAGAATGACTTACCAGAAACTCAATGCACATAAGATTGAGAATAGTAGTGAAAAGAAACTGCGGCACAGTTACAACTTCTAAGGTAGCTGAGATCTCAGAATAACTGAGCACATATGCCATTTCCTTTCTTTGTCCTACTCTGCTCTCAGATGGACAGAATGTAATGAGTACATTATTAGGGACAATTTGTCTTCGCTTCTCATTTCTCAGCAGCGAAGGGAGGCTATGACATCATGCCAATGAAAGTGCAGGCGATGGAGCCAGGTGGGTGGAAAGGAAAAAAAAAAAAGAGAGAGGACACTGAGGGGTAGAAAATGAAGCACAAGAAAAGGGATACAAATCCTTTGGTGATAAATAACAAAGGGAAGTGTGAAATGTGTGTAAAATAAGAACAAGATCATAAAAGAGAGGGGAGAAAAACTGGTTCCAGTGGACATGTTGAGTTTAGCTGTTTGGTGACATTTTCCAATACCTGCTGGAGTCTGATCACGTGATCAACCCATTTCCTATTCGTATGTCTCATCAGACTCTGGTGACAAATTACTGTGATAAAGGCAAAGTGTAGATGGTGTGTCTGTGGAAAGTACAAAAGGAGACTAGACGAACAAATAAAAGAGTTGGAGTAAGACAAAAAATTGAGGGTGGCAAAAAGAAAAAGATAATGGTTAGAAGTAAGAGACAGCAGAATCAAACCTAGGATGAGAGCGAACACCTCTGCAGGAACATTAGTGTTTGTCTGGAGGAAAATTTAAAACTTTCCCAAAATTATTTTCAGATAAAAAAAATGTATGAAAAGGCTATCAATACATTATTTCTATATCTGCCTCTTTTTGGAGTCATGAGAAACTAGTGCTTATCTCCAGACACGTCACCTCACACAAAGACAAACCACAATTCACACACATTCACCTCTAAAGTTAATTTAGGGTCACTTTTTAACCCAACATGCAAACTCCCTCCTAATTTAAACAGAGAAAATAAAAAAGTGAAGACATTTTGCAAGAAATTGAAATGATTGAAATTGTGTCAACATGGCACTTTAAAACTTGGTCCAAACAAAAACCCAGTAAACAAACAAAATAATAATATATGCAGTACAGCAGAGGTGCCCAAAGTGTGGTCTGGGGGCCTAAATTGGCCCAACAACCCATTTGGTCTGGCCTACCAGCAGTTGTCCTGGTTATTAGATTATATCCTGTCATCAAGTGTAGAAACATACTTAGTCATTCAATCTGTTGGCCCAGTGACTATATAACAAGTTGTAGTGCAGATAGTTTTCACTCATGGAGCTTATTCTATCTTTGAATTATATTAAGATTAAACATGAACTACAAGTCCCGTTGAGATCTCAGATCTCTTTTTCAAGGGAGGCCTGGGCCTGAAGGCAACCTATTGTACATGTTTTTAGGGTAACTAGTAACTACAAGACACATTTAGATTAGATTTAAGAACACATGTAGATTTGCACATTTTATAAGACCACAAAATGTCCCATGAGCCTTTGCTGCCTGAGCGTACATCAAACTTTCTTCAAGTGTAGGGGCTAAAAAAAAAACAACAAAAAAAAACTGTGCATTTCATGTATTATTGCATTTGGCCCGCAGCCCTCCGATAGATTTTCAGGGAAAACGTTTGGGCAGCCCTGCAGTACAGTATGAAAGGCACGCAACGATAAAAAACAAATAAACAGCTAAAATTTCACCTTTAATGTCTCCATCAATGAGGGCATCTGAGGAAATCCCCGAAAGCATGAAGTTGAGAAGAAAAATAAGTAAATAAACCTTCTAACAATCAGAGATTTAATGATCAGAGTCTGATTTACCTTTTGAAAAAACGTGTTTCCAAGTTTGATAGTGAACCTTGATTTCACAAGTGTTGAAAGTTTTTATTTCTATTTGACAAAGATAAGTCTTTATATGTGTGTTGTGTATTTGAGTCTTTATTAGAGTGTCCCAATAAAAATGTAAGACTAAAACCTGGTTGAGCAGTCGTTAGGTTTCTAAACACATTTTGGGGAGCTTGCATAAACTGCCACTTGACCCCAGGCAAAACCTGAACCTGCAGGATGAACTACAGCGAGATGCAGGCATGGTCATAAACCAAGATGATAAAAACAGCTCCCAAACAAAGGTGTGCAGTATCAGGTAACACAAGGCTCGACAGTTTAGCAACTGCCCAGTTTAGCATTAGCTCTGCTGCTCCCGCTCAGTGATTAGCTTCAAAAGTTACAGCAGCCAAATAATTTCCATTTAGCATAGATTATTTGTAGTTTTGCAAAACAGTGTCAATAATTGCAAATCTGTCATAATACCCAAACGCTTTTAGATAAGGTTTAGATAATATAAGCACTTAAAAAGAAATTGTACTAATAAATGCAGGAATCGCATTATGTGAGGTTTGTTGCTTTGCTAAATCAATCTACTGCAAAACTTTATCGTGAGTGTGCAGATAACATTGACTTATACTAAGCTTTCTGCTCGCTCCTCACTACAATGGATACGTTCAGACACATCTGTTATTGACATCAACATAAAACTGTCACCATGAACCTTTCAATCAGCAGGTTGTAAAGAAAACATCAATTTCCACACCGTGCTCTTTGCTCCAGATCCTGCCCTCTTGGCGCTCCAAAGATCAAACTGTCTACACGTTCTCCTGAACATCTCATGTTCATGTATGAATAAAGCTAACAATTCTCTGCATGCAGGAAAATTAGGCAATAGATCTGTCAATGAACAGAAGAACGAGCACTTGCACGTGACCGAAATGCAAACTAAGTCTTAATTTTTAGAACAATTTGTAATGTACCAAATATGAGTGGTTGTTCAAGGAATAAACAACATAAAATACATTAAAATGTGAAAGCAGGAAATTAACACAGGCAGGTATTTTCTTTTTATGGCTCCAGATTTATACATGATACAAATTTGCCAACTTTCATTTCCGGATTAAAGGATGACAAACCAGTCAGGGCAGGCATGTTCTTCAATAATTATCTTCCTGATTTTCTATTCTTAGGAATAAATTACATGCAATAAAGCACAAAAGCTTGCACAGTGATCCTTTTTAGGATAATCCAATGGCTTCTATTCAGTGTGTAAAGTCTAAACCTAGAAACCCATTTTCAATTTTGAACTAAAACTTAGCAGTACATGTGTATTGAGTGGAGTACCTGCCAGGCTGTCAGGTCGCGTCATCCTCTCATAAATGTCGTAACTCTGAGGTCCGTAGGGGTCGGTGTTGTGGAGCATGGAGCGAGGAAGAGTGGAGCTGTAATGCTGGGGCACAGCGGTCATACTAGCTCTGACAGGAGATGATGAGTGAGTGGGCTGCTTTGTCAGTGGAGGGTTGATATTGTCCACCATCGTCAGAGGCGAGCCCATGCAGCCTGACGACGGAGCGGAGGTCTGGTAGGATGAGGTGGTGCGGCCAGCAGAGCCAGATCGCGAGTTTGTGGAGTTCACGCGGCGCATTCCTATGGGGGAGTTTTTCTGGGTAGAGTAGGGAGAGCTACCACCGCCAATGCTGCTGGCGCGCTGCACGGAGGGCAGGGTTGTAGAGAAGATGCTGGAGTAAGGTTTGGGTTCAGTAACGATGGGGGAGCCATAGGCACTGCCGACAGAGGTACGCAGCGAGCCACGGGAGGGGGAAATACTGGTAGAATAGGCTGGAGAGTGAGAGCGAGAAGGCACTGAACAAACCCTTCGCATAGCACGACCAGGCTGGGCTGTTGTGACTGTTTGAACCTGCAGGTAATAAAAAACATAATAAAAAAAAACATTGACCATTTGTTTCTTTAAGCTACACCCTGACAAACTGAGCTGTAAAATAAGATTGACACTTCTAAATAACAGAGCATTATATAAACAGCTTCATCACAGGGCATGACTTTACTCCAGGTCACGTTTACGTTATCTTTCCACCCCCCTCTAGAGTGTGACAGAGCCGTTTGGTTTCTCAGCAGCGTCTGTGTTCAACATGTATGAAGCATGATTATGTTGAAATCACTATATGTATCTTCTGTGTTTTTAAGCCTTTACATTTTGTATTCACATTAGGGATTTTGCACAGATTCAATTTCAAAAAGCTCTAAACATTAACCTCCTAAGACCCGAACTCTTGCATTGGAATGCATTTTTGTCCACATATATAGCGCCAGGTCTTAGGAGGTTAAGACAAGATAAGTAATATATAATGGTGACAGACTTGCGGTCAGTACCTGGGATGAAGCCTGCCCCTCTGCCCTGGCATTCCGCCCCAAAGTGCCGGTGCCAGCTCCGGGGAAGGAGTGCTGCACCTTCAGTTCTGCCTTGGCATGGTTCTGACCACTGAGGTAGCCGCTGCTGGCATCCTGATAGCCACTGTCAGAGTAAGAGTTCATCTGAGCCGAGCCACACGAATTCCCTGCAGACCCTGAGAGAAAAAGAGCGAGAGAAACCGACATGAGTTTAATGTGAACTTTATGTAAAAAGGGAAGGGGTTAGGAGTACGGGGGAACAGATATCATAAGAGGTTTCATAACAGATGTGACCTTTACCTAAATAGCTTTTCTAATGAAAAACGACACAGCAGGGGAACAACAGTTCTACCACCCTGTGATTCAGTGTACAATCATCCAGCTTTCCTTAATCTTCTATCAAAGATCAACTGTTACAAATAGCCTCTTTAAAACAGATATGTTATTTGCATACATGAACGATGAATATTTGCTTAATCTATTTTTTCTCCTCACTTGCTTTTCAGACAGCTTCTTTGGGGAAATTTTGGTCTGTAAATGCAAGAAAAGGGGCAGTTAGATTGAAAACATTTATGTAAGAAATTACCACCTTTAAAGCACAGAAGACTGCATAAGAGGCTTTTTGATGACTGTTCTGTGGTGATATCACTATCACAAATATTGCATTTGTATTTACCACAAGTGGAAAGGAACAAACAAGGTGCCACAAAGAGTTAGATGCAGTATCACAACACCAACATGCATACTTGTTTGTTGAAATTGATCTGCGAGACCTTTGCTTAATTCATAAACTGTCTCACTGAGCAATGTTATGAAAGATATTTCTTTTAAAGAAAATCCTAAAAAAACGTGACAAAGCTTTGTATTTCCATAAGCTGCTCCATTAGACCATCTTTGAAAAAGTTAATTACTGCAATGCATGTGTGAAAACGCTAATTTACAGGTGCTATAAAGCGGCTAAGATGTGTTCTTTCAGACATCAGCTAAATGCTAAAAAAGGCAGATAACATGTCAACAATTTAAATCTTGTGAGGTTTGTGCTGCTATGCCAACTCTCTGTTCAATGTTGCAGCTTGGTGACTACTTTGCTTATAGGCTCAAAGGTAAAACAACTAGAGTAAATCCCCACAAAGTTGCGTTTCACAGTTTGCGGACTCAGTCCGCAGATTTTTTCATGGAACCAAGAATTTTGCGATAATCCCCTTGACATTGTGGAACCTGTTAATACAGTATTTTAAGTAAATTGTTTATTTGTCATATTCTTTTTGTGAGTTTTCAAGACAAATTATTAAGAACAATACACTTTACTAATTTTGCAACATAAATAATGTAATTACAGTTCCATAAGAAAAAACAACAATACAGTTCATTATGTCATGCATGCCCTGTACCCATGTTTCTAACAGTTCAGTGTGGTATTTGTGCTTTTTCATGATTGACTCTAAAAATGTGACTGTACTACCATTTTAAATTTATATATTTCGAAAGAGTAAGGTATACACTATATTGCCAAAAGTATTTGCTCACCTGCCTTGACTCACATATGAGCTTAAGTGACATCCCATTACTAATCCATGGGATTCTGTATGGTCCACCCTTTGCAGCTAGAACAGCTAACTCTTCTGGGAAGGCTGTCCACAAGGTTTAGGAGTGTGTTTATGGGGATTTTTGATCATTCTTCCAGAAGCGCATTTGTGAGGTCATATACTGATGTTGGACGAGAAGGCCTGGCTCTCGTCTCCACTCTAATTCATCGCAAAAGTGTTTTATTGGGTTGAGGTCAGGACTCTGTTCAGGCCAGACAAGTTCAGCCACACCAGAGTCTGCCATCCATGTCTTTATGGACCTTGCTTTGTGCACTGGTGCAGTCATGTTGGAAGAGGAATGGGCTGCTCCAAACTGTCCCATAAAGTTGGGAGCATGGAATCGTCTACAATGTCTTATTATCCTGAAGCATTCGGAGTTCCTTTCACTGGAACTAAGGGGCCAAGCCCAGCTCCTGATAAACAACCCCACATCATAATCCCCCTTCCACCAAACTTTACACTTGGCACAATGCAGTCAGACAAGTACAGTTCTCCTGGCAACTGCCAAACCCAGACTCGTCCCATCAAATTGCCAGATGGAGAATGCACCTTCACCACTCTAGAGTCTAGTGGCAGCATGCTTTACACCACTGCATCTGACGCTTTGCATTGCACTTGGTGATGTGTGGCTTGGATGCCAACCCATTCTCACTCCCAACTCGTCACATATTGACGCTTGGTCAGGTACCGTCTGCATCCCAGTTTTGACGCGTCAGGTAACCCCTACGCGTTAGTTATTGACGAAATGAGACGGAGGAGGAGGAGCGTGTTTCTATATTTTTCAGAAGAGTGGGAAATGCAT